>OY757907.1:66903479-67043479 GCA_963585895.1 Sepioteuthis lessoniana
TGGTAATATCTAACTCATAGCTGGGAGGATAAGGGTATTTGTCTGAAAGTGAACGTAATTGCGTGATTGGAGTTTGAACTTGCTTACTACGATTCCGCAGTCCATCGCTTTAACCACTACACTACGAGAACATCCCCCCCGTTCACTTTTGGACAAACATCCTAAGGAAATGCATAAAGCCCCCTTATCTCCAATGTTACAGGTTGAATAATACCACTACGGTTCTTTGACATTTTTATATGAAATAATTCAGGATGTTTGATATCCCATTAAAGAAAGAAACCAAATCAATTGATAGGCTGAGTGGAAAACCAAGGCTTTAAGCGTGGGGACCTTAAGTAAGGTTCATAGTCTATTTTATATGATAATCTAAAAAAATATTATTTAGATAAGATGTTTTTCTTAGTCAGTTTAAATAAGATCTATTTCATCGATTATATTAATGAAAAAGTTTTCTGCGTCATCGTTTCTGTAATGAAATATGTGAATCTCTTATTTTTGAGACGAACCAGACATTCGAGACACTGCTGGAGAAGTAAAGATGAACTCATAAGCGATGTACCCCAGTGGACCCCTTTACATGGATGAGCAAAGGTTGGGGGGTTTCCAGCTAGAACCAATCTACAAAAGCTTTGAGCCGATACAAGATGTAGCCTGGAGGACCTACCGGGAACGATGGACGATAGAGACGGTTGGCGAGAGAGGGTCAAGGAAATCCATGCAAGTAGCGCAACGTGATGATGATTTTTGTGTTATATAAATGATTATGGAGGTGCCCGTGGTGTAATAGTTATCGTCATAGGAAATGGGCACGGCGACACGAGTTCAAATCCTGGACGTGACATTGTATTTCACATAGCACTAATACCCTTGGGAAAGGTGTGAATCCAATTATTCTCCCTCCAGCTATGGGTAAATAGTAGGACAGACTAGGTTCTTCAGTCTTGGTGAGGCAACTAGCCAAGGAGAAAGAAAACTCTGAATTCAAACCTGTTAAACTCCGCTTAAAAATTGACCTTGTGTCATATCCTGCCCGAGCGGAGGGGTCGGTAAATATATATATATATATATATATATATATATAATTGCCCAAATTTACACAGTAGCATTCCGACTAAAAGCGTTGCCAATTTCTATAATGGATTTCGAATAAGTAATAAACTAAAGAAAAACAATATAAAATTAATTAATCGTAGCCATAAAATTTCTAAAATTTTCGAATGAAATAAGATTCATTATTTTTTTTTCAAATTGCACACTTTCGTAGGTATATATAATTTTTTAAATAGTTTAATTTTTTAGGTGGTTCGATTTTTAATAACGTTAACGTTATTGATTTCGAAAGGGCGGTAAAGTTAATAAATCTCTCAGCTGAGACTAACTATTAATGTCGTCGACAAAAGAATCAGTTATTAAAAAAAGCAAAACAGATTATAAAGAATAAGATTGTATATATCAGGCTACTCTGACTTTTTTGATTCATGAAGATGCAGTTATGTTTGGCGGCGCAAAGTCATATAGAATCCAGACAACAACATACCAGTTTAATGATAGTTCAAGCAGGAATCTTGGTGGCAAATCATTTGTTTGATTTTTCTTTGTATTTTTCCCTTTCTTTCGTGAGGATTTTTTTTTTTTTGTATTATTGCTTTTTGGGGATTTTCGACTTTTTTTTTTTTTTTTTTTTTTTTTTTTTTCGTTAATTTATTAGTTTTTTCGGGGGAGGGGTCTTTTTCGTTTTCTGTTTTTTATGAGGCGGAAGTCGTATTGTTGATTTTAGTTCCTTTATCGATTTTCTCTCCCACCCCATTTTGTTTAAATTTCGTTTCACTGTGCAAGTTGTTCCATCAAGTGATAATGAAGCCCATTCACCATGTAAGCTGAAAGGGCTACAGTTTTTGCATTCAGTTCATATCATATCATCAAGTGCTGACAGCATAGAATCCCTTCTCTCTCTTTCTCCGTCCCTATTGTTCATCGCTCCTAGCAGTTCCTCTAGACTGGACAGAGCTGATGTAAGTCTTTACTTTCGGCCAACGCCTGTGTGTCCATGTGTAGAACATCGCTTATGTGTTCACCGTTACTTCTCTAACACTGCCTAGCACAAGTGATGTCGAGTAAATAGAAATAGCAGTCTCAAAACATTGACTCGTGTATATAATGCCGTATGAGTATCGTCACTCGAACGTGTTGTAATAAAACGGAAAAACAATCTTTTGAATAACAGGTGAAATGCTCGGTGGGGAATAATCAGTCAATTTTCTACAGAAAAGACTTCTGGATTTTTTAAACTTTCGAATATTTTTTAATGCGAATTTTTTGTTTAAGAAAATTTCTTAAAAGGAAAAAGTTTGGATTAAAAAAAAATTACGTTTGAGCTTCGTAGTTAATTTTTTAAGACCGATTCGACCAAAACTTTAAACGTTCATTATAGGTTCAACATTAGAGATACGTGAAATTTGCAGTCGTGTCTTGTGACGTTTTAATAATCTGCTTTCTTAATTCCCAGTTACTTGGCAGATAAGTCAAAAGAACTGTAATAAACCAGAACAGACAGATTATATCTGACATCTGCAGTCGTTGAGTCGTTAACAAATCTCTGTTCTAAGCAATTTACCAAGGAAAACAAAACAAAAAAAAAATGACAAATTAAATACGCCGAGCTCATTCAACTAGAGTAAAACTGTTTGGAACGCATGACTCAAAAATTAGTCCATTGAAAGATACAAATCGATTTTTTGCACATTTTTCAGATGAAAGAAGATAAAATAGATATTAGTGTATTTGTGATTTAATTTCTTTAAAGATTCAGTTGAACTTCATTTATGGAAACGCCAACTGCTGTGAAGCCTTACGCTAATTAATGGGGGAAAAGAACGTCAAAAGACATTTTACTTATTTTTGTTCTGAAAAAAGCTTATATATGCAGGGGACATTTTAAAGGAAGAATTCACAAATGGCTCCCAATAGCTTGAATTATGCACATTGTTCTGTGAATAAGCAGAATGTGGAAGCGGTAGAAAATAGGTTTACTTGTTAAGTGTAAACAAGATGGCTATAAAGTTTTACCGTTCCTAATCAGAGAAAAACTTGTATTTGTCAAGTAGGCGCAAAAAATGGTCAATAATAGACTTATGGGACTGTCATATGGCACCCAATGGTGTTCCAAAGTGGTGCGTCAAACTTCTAATGGATATAATAATTGTATCCTTACGTAGACGTCTTATTCGCTGTGGATAATTAAATTGAGAAAGTAACCCATTTTATGTAAAAGCTGGCAAATTTCCACCTTTTCATTTGCCCACGGTCTGAATAAAACAACATAAATAAACATTTAAATGAATTTATTCAAATGCTAAATAGAAATGAACAATTTTTCTCTTTCTTAAACCACGAATTCAGATCTAAAAGCATTTTATTGCGATTTAAGTTTCTTAACGTAAGGAATTTTGAATCAATCGCATTTTGCTGGAAATTTTAGTTGTACTTGGAACAATCTGGAGCTTGTCCAGCCAACAAGGTTTAGATTATGCCGGATTGTCCTGGGTATATAACACTCAATGGGATTTGATAGTGAGACTCCATTTCCGAAGGTCTTTGGTATATCATTCCTCACTGGTCCACTCTGGCCCGGAGTAGCACTTGTAAGCGTCTCGTCTATGAATCAAATTAAACTATTGAAAAATTATTGGATAAGAATAGTTGGTACCATATAACTGGTGGCGATTAACTGTATTAATTGTTATAATTGTTTACTCAGCGTAATTATAACTAGAGAATCCGCCGTGCTTACCACAACTTTACACCAAGTCCTACTGTAGACTAGGTCGTTTCGTGAAAACTCCTACTGACGCCTATACAGTTGGCCGCTTTAAGGGGACGGTGGGCTTGTAGCTGACCAATCTAGCCTCAGAAAATGTGATAAAGCATGCCCAGAATAATTTTTGTCCAAAAACATTAAGGTTTTTTTTTTTTTTTCAATATGAAATCCATATCAAATAATCGTTTAACTAAGCACAGCTCGATAAAAGATATTCCTTACAGCTTCAGACATTGGTACAATCTTGTTTCTTTTAAGAACTTTGGTTTGACAACTGTTGCCACGTTTACCACGAGAACTGTGCAGTTGCCAAATAAGTATCTATTATTACATTACAAATTAGTATCTTATGCTGGATAATACAATTATACACTTACATATTATCGTTTACTTGCTCCAGTCACCTGGGACTGTAGAAGACACTAACTGCCTCTTTGCAGAAGGTTAAGACTCCGCAAACGAATGTCCTGGATATTACAGCAGACAATCTAATGGTGAGACAACTGGTGCTTTGGGAATGTGGAATACCCCTTTTTTGACATTACTCCCAGGTCCACATTATTGCTTCACATTTGAACTCATAACCTTGAGAAAGATATGGAGACTTTTATCCCTCAGCTATGGGTTAAATAATGCCACCACTCTTCTCAAATGTTGACTAAGGCATTACATAAGCCACTATGGTTGGTGTGCTGTTAAACAAAGAAACCAAATCATTTGCTTCAAGATATAATAGTTTAAATAATTCTAATACGCTCAAACCAAACTCAACTAATTTGTCAGAGTTCACAACATCAGTGATAATACTGACTTCAATATCAGCGATAACACTTGGTAGAATCACCTTGTAGAATGAGTTCAGTTTATTTCCATCGCCGAATTTAAAGGTTCTCACTCCTTTTATTTTTACGATTTTTTTCTTTTGTGCATCCGTTAATATTTCAAGAAAACATTTATACCATTTTGTTCCACAAACAGTGCTGGAATCTCCACTATCTAAAACCGCAGAGCCAAGCGTCTCACTCAAAAAAAATGTCCCAGCCGTACTTACGTTTTTGTTGACTCATAAGTACCACGTGGGGCACAGAAAATCTTCCTCTATTTCGACGCCATTTTTATTCCTGCTACTATGACCGTAAGGGCAATCATAAGACCTGTGAAACCTGCAGCCACAATTAAAACATGCTGTAATGTTACCTGTTTGGTCTTGCGGGTTTAATTCCTTTTTGTTAGTGGAGCGTGTTTTATTCTTATATCCCTGTCGTCTTCCAGCGTGGTTTATCTTTTCTCGCGAATTATTAAAATGCAAATCACGTCGATATGAGGAGAGGCCATGATATACTCCAGTTGGGTCCAATTGGTTATTTTCTGTATAGTTAACAATATCCATTTCATATTTTACCACAAGTGAAGAATTGGATGATAAATCGCTAGAAGAATGTGCATGCATAATCTTCCGTAACTACTCTGACATTGAAGATAGCGGTAACTCGCTGACGGTAGCTTTGACCAATTTTCCGTTATCCTTGGTGATAGTGGCACTCTTTAGTGCTCTGAATGCGAGTACAGGTTCTGGTAAAAGAATGTTTAAGTCTTTCAATTTGGCGACATGTCAGCTAAATTCAATTAGAAAATATTCTCATGACGTCCCAGGTGGTCTCTGATAATTTTCAAATGTTTCGTATGCTCGAAAGGCATACTGGTTGACATCTTCCAGAAAAAGGGTATCCAGTTTTTCTAACAACTTTTTCATTCTATCCTCAGAATTAAGAACCGCAGTATCTAATTCCAAAACAGCCTCTCTAGCCTTCCCTTCCAATGGCAAAAACACCATGAGGGCCCTTTTTGTTTTATTCAGTGAAGTCACGAGTTCCCATATTTTAATTTCCTTTTTCCATGTACTTTATTTATCCTTAAGCAATGCGGGTGGAGGAAAATAATTTGAAGCCATAGTGTCTTTTAGCTCTGCTACCATTGTTAAAAACAAAGAAATCAAACTATAACATTCTGCATACGGAGATGCCTTCTTACACCCGTCCTTCTCACACTCTCACATAAACCAATATGGCCGTTTGTTTACTTCCGGTCCTAGCAAAACAATCCTTTTCTAGAGAGTATCAGGGGAGGTCACTTGCATGGCTTAACAGAAGTTATATAGGAGTAAACTAAAAGTAAATTATGAGGTGTCCGTGGTGTAATGGTTATCGTCGTAGGATTTGGACACGTCGACATGAGTTCAAATCATGGACGAGGCTGATTTCATTTTACGTAGCACTAATACCCTTTAGAAATTATTCTACCTCGAGCAATAAGTAAATAGTAGGGCAGACTAGGTTCTTTAGCCTTGGCTAGGCAATCAGTCTAAGAGAAGGAAAACTCTGAAATCAAACCCATTAAAATCCGCTTAAAAACTGATCTTGTCATATCCTGCCCGTATGGAGGGGCTGGGTAAATACATGAGAGAGTAAACGGTCGATTAAATAGACGCCTATTAGTGATTTTTTTTTAAATGGCAAAATAGGTCCTTTAATGTTTGAGAAATTTATTTTGTTGGTGGGATAAAATGACTAGAGGACTGGGCTCAATGTCTTTTCTTTAAACGGACCTCCTCATACACCATACTAAGAATGAACTTTTAAACTCGTTTGTAAAAAGAACGTCTACGTACACATTTCATTTTTAATCAAACACAAACAATCATTTCTCATGAAGAAAAGCAAATTATCCTTTTTTAATATCTAATGAAGAATCTGATTGCATATCGCTCAAATAACAAACGCTCTTTCGGTAGAGCTTAGAATACACTGACTGTACCTTCCGAGAAAGGGTAAGAAGACCCCCTCTAAAAAGTGTCTTAGGTAGGAAACTAAACTCTACCTAACGGTGAAGCAGTAGTTCCGGAGAGTGTAGCGTACCTCTTCATAGATATTACTCCCAGGTGTACTCGAACTGGTATTACTTGTTAGGGTCCCATTTATGGGTCCAACTGATGATTAAACTTATCGAATATGCCTATAGAATATTAATTACATCTACGACTAAATTATATCCATAAAGAATAGTTACTTGAAGCTTTAAGGATTAATATCAACTAGTTAAGACCATAAAACAAATGACTATTATTAAATAGAAATATTTGTAGAAAAAAAATCTCCGCTCTGTGCAGGATATGAAACAAAGTCAAATTTAAACTGTATAGCTGCTTTGAATTATGAAATTTCTAGACTGATTACCTAAATGATTGTCATATTTCCCCATAGCTGGTGGGAAATCGATGGATTCATGTCTTTCCTGGGAGCAGTAGCATGAAGTGAAATTCATATAAAATATGGATAGTTTAAATTTACTGATTTTATTCAAAAACTTTTTTTTCTAACACTTGTTCATAACATCTATAAACATATTTTGGCTGTGTGCGCCCAACCTTTTTTGCAACAAACAGGATGTGAGACGAGATCATTTTTAAGCCGAGTACAAGTTGATTTGTATTAGGTTTTTTTTTCTCTTAACCAAGGCTGAAAAAAATCCAGTCGACCGTGCTGGGAAAAGATATGGATTCGTATTTTTTTTTTTGTTTTCAAGGGTCACCGATTCTATTTTTTCCCGATTACCGTTTAACTAAGAATACAATCTTCAAATGTTACTTGAATAGTGAGAATGAGGCGGCTGAGCAAATTTTATTTACGAAATGAAAGGTAACCATTGCCTATAGTGAACTTTCGGATTTAACCACTATCCCTCTATTCCTGAATATTTCGTTAGGTGTATGGCTTTGCTGTACAAATAAACCTCGTTTTATTAACTATCTTCTAATGTTTGGTGGATAGAAATTTTTATCTTTTAATTGGACACTTCGTCACTAGCGCAGAAATTATTGCTACAATGATTACTCTTAGAACTGACGTATTCATCTGGCAGTTATTCAGGAAAAATGGCTTTTGTTTGGCAAGCGGTAAAATTTCCCGCCAAAAGTAGTCTGTAGCGTGCAGACTGGGTTGTCAATTTAAAGTAACGAAAGGCTAAAGTTCCTTGACCGATAGGCACGGAGGCAAATTGACATCGCCATCAAGGGGGTGCAAACAAGACTAAACTCTCTCTTTAAATCGCACTGATTGGATCCTCGAAAAATCAACAGTGACGCGCGGAATATGCTCAATTTAGTACATAAGAGGAAACTTAGTTTGTAGGACAGCTATCTTTTTAGATTGTTTTTGACGCTCGTTTCAAAAATTAGGAAAATTCTATTTTATTTACAGAAGAGAAAGTTAAATTTATCTGTAATGGGATCGGGCTGAATAGAGCGGAACCACTTAAGAATTTTGAGTATTTACGTGGTGCCTTCAATAAGTTTCCAGACTATTTTTTTGTACAGGCATTTAACATTGTCGTAGACTCTTGAAAATTCAGTATGTTATTGCTATACATCTCATGAGATGACTGACAAAATTTTAATTTCAGGTTCAAATGAACTGCTACAGCAGCAATTGGAATACACCCTACTAAAACCTGATTGTCACAACTGGTGAATTTCAAAAATGCAATCTGGACGTGAGGACACTTTAGAAGAACGATATGCAATAAAATTCTGTTTTAAACTTGGAAAAAATGCCGCCACAGAAATATATAGAATGCGTCAGACTGCTTTTCGACCATCTTGCATGAATCGAGCATGAGCTTTTGAGTGGCATAAGAGATTCAAGGAAGGCAGGGGGTCTGTGAGGGATGATGAGAGGCATGGGAGGAGTAAGCATGTCAATACACCAGAGTTGATTGGCTAAAGAGTTAGGGATAGGGTTACTATGTTGAGGTTTTAAGGGAGTTTAGGAAGAGATTTCGTCGGAAGAGGCCAGCACTCTTCAAATCGGGTCAGTGGCATTTCCACCAGGAGAATGCACCAGTCCACAACTCCATCCTTGTCACAGACTATTTGACCAAGATGGTCATCAAGACAGTTCGTCACCGTCCCTATAGTCCAGACCTTGCTCCCTATGACTTTGAGTCTATTGAGGATATGAAAGAGGCTGTGACGAAGGTCATTGACACGCTCACACAAGAGGACTTCCATGGGGTCTTCCAGAAGTTGTTGGAACGGTACAACAAGTGCATTGCAGCCGGAAGAGATTAATTCGAAGGGGACAAGAGTTTCATGTATACTATCAATAAAAGTGCCCATACGAAAAAAGTCTGGAAACTTATTTAATGATCCTCGTACATTTAACTAATTATTTCTCTCTAATGTTTGTTTCACTTTTGTTTTATACTAAGCAGTAAATAAACTAATAACAGATAAGACACAAAACAGTTTTCATTAATGGATGAAAATTCTGGTTTCATAAAATATTCCTTAAACAACATTGTAGAAGAATTCAGATATAAACCTCGTTGAAAATCTATCGTAGAATTTTTTTTTAAAACGAAGGCTCATCCACCAAAGATATATCAACTGCCATTCAGGAAAATTTGATCCACGTTAATAAAGAATAATGCTATGATTACTGAAATTCATGCCTGTAAGAATTAAGGCTGTCATAAAAGCTTAAGGATGTTTCCATGTTTTTCAATTTCCAAGTATACCCTAATATTAAGGCAGTCTTAACATTTAGGTACGAGCATTTACCAATACAATATATCAACGGCTATACAAATAAAACATTGAGCATCTGTTACCATCTTTACTACGCTAAACTATCCATTTGTTTGACATCAAAATCGATGGATTTGTTCCATCAGTGTACGAGTGCATAAAGACCTTCACCGAAAAACGTTGGGTCAATTTAAATGAACTTAAGTTAATTGGTTTGGGATCCTAACGAGCTGACGATTTCCGATATCACATCTCAAAGAGAAATTCATGGACCATCGAATCAACTTCCGCGTCTATTTCTCATTGTTTGCGCAGTCTGCCACCTTGAATCAAAACTTAAACGCTTGTAAATTTGTCTCGACAGTTAGTGGGCAACAAAATCGTTCACGAAAAAAGTAAATCTATTTTTTCTTCTCAATATTTTCTCCCTTGTCAGCAAGGCATCCTCTAAAGACCCCCACCCAGCAACTCACCCCAAAATAGATGTCCTGGGTATAGATAAATCTGACTTTCCACCAACTCGGTTATCTCATCATGGGGTAGGGGCACGCACGAAGCGAGACAGGTGCGTAGCCGTTGACAAAAAAAAAAAAAAATGTTTCGATCCCTCAGCATTTCCTTGCAGAGGCCGAGTAATTAATTCAACACACCCTTGGCTCAGGCGATTAACTTAGTATTCACACCCGTTATGACACATCTACATCTAATGGTAAGGCTCCTCATCTTGGGAGTGTGTAGTAGTCCTTGCCATTACTCTCAGTTCAAATCTGATCTAGAGTAGTAATATCGGCAAAAAATCACTCGTATTAGAATACGTTGAAGTGTGAGTTGAAAATGAAATGTTCAGGTAGTGGTAAGATGAATTGCAGAGGCTAAAAGCTGATATTTTAAACTGTCTGATGGAAAAATAAACGATGGATATCAAAAGCTTTATGATTAGTAACTCAGACTATATTTCTATTATCTATATATGACTAAAATGTTCAATGTACATTTATGTATTTAGCCACCACGATCAGGTTTCAACATAAGTTTACTTTTCAAAGAAAATACTAGTGGATTGAATTCGGTTTTCTTTCTCTTAGACCAGTTGCCATACCAAGATGAAAGAAACAATTCTACTCAACTATTCTATATAGAATAGTTGTTTTCATACCTTTTCCGAGAGTATTATCGCTATTGAAAATGCGAACAGCTTTGTTCAGGATTTGAACTCTGGTCATCAATTTTATTTTTTACCGTGATAACCCTTTGGTCATCAGTGCTTGTTCGTATGTATGTAATCCCAATCCTGATCCAGCATAAATGGCACATCGTAGCGGGGTTTTTTTTAATTAGAGCTAAACGATTAAAATACTCATCGAGAACGACATTTACAACTGGGCTATAATTTTTAAGCCTTTTGTGGTTCACGTCATTTTTTAATCCAAATTATTAATGAAAAGGGACATTTGGGTCCAACCGCTTTGGCGCCGTGGAACACCCAGGCTCGTCCATTTTGGCGACGGTTGTTTGGGTGCCCTGGGACATTATACGGAAAATATTTTTCAAAATTCACTATCAATCGAAGTGGTGTAAAAAAATATTTTAGGACAAAGAAAAAAATCCTAATTCGAATATGTCATAGAACTAAAAGCATTTATAATTGATTTTTTGTTCTTTGACTAATATACTCATATTTTCAAGTATATTCAACAACAAAAAAACAAAACAAAAAAAAAAAACTCTTAGAATAAGATCGTCTTATTGTATTACTCTCCTTGTAATATTTTTTAATCAGCCTCTACAGATTTTCAGCTTGATTAGTCGTATATCCAGCGTCATTTACGAATCTCTCGGTTATATAAAACATATCTTGTTTGATTAGCTAATTAATTGCGTCGTCTTCTGTTTTGAAATGGGTAGTTAAATAATTGGGGAAGGATTTTGTTTTTCATAGACAGTAAACATTTTTGACCAAACGTATATTACCTAATTACTGACATGGAGGTCAATATCATCATCATCATCATCATCATCATATCGCGCTGGTAGCACGGATATCCCTGACCCTCTCTCGCCACTACTCCCTATCGTTCATCGCCTTAGGTAGGTCTTCAGGACAACATCCTGTATCCTCACATAGCTGCTGAATGTACGTTCGAGCTGGTCGTCCTGCTTTTGCGCGGCCATGTGTGGGGATCCATAAGAGTACATCTCTTATGAGTTCATCTCTGCTTCTCCAGCAGTGTCCTGCATGTCTAGTTCGTCTAACTTGAATAGTTTTCGTGATAGGGGGCAGGTGGCCGTACAGTTGGTGTCTTGTGGTGTGCTGCTGCCAGGACTTGTTCAGGATTGCGCGCAGCATTCTTGTGTAATTGCCATCCAGTTTCTTCTCCAGCCGTTTTGTTAGCGTCCATATAGTGCATCCATATAGCAGTATCGATGTGACCGCTGCCTGGAAGAAACTGCGTTTCATTTTATCGGTTAGGTCTGATTTCCATATAATCGATAGCCTATTGATAGCTGTCCATGCTTTCGTTAGCCTCGTTTCGATGTCTTTTTCGGTTGATTCGACGCTGCTTCCTAGGTACGTGAATTTGTCAACTAGTTTAAGTGGGGTTCCTTCTAGAGTGGAGATGTTCCCCAGTTTGGAACGAGCAGCAGCAAGCATAGGCCTCTATGTTAATGCACACAAAACGGAATATGAGGTCAATATGAAATTGTAATATTTCACTCTTTCCAAAATAAAAGTATCTGTATCATCATGGACCGCTATCACAACGGGAACCCATTGTGTTAATCAGTTTACAAGTACTAAATAAACTTTTCTTTTATGTTCTGCAGGTTTATTTAAGACTATTATACTGGGGTTGATGGTTTTAAAGTAATTTTTTTAATTATCGCTTTGAAAATCTTTATAGGAATCTGATTGCGTTTATCCGAGATGATATTTAAGAGTATCAATGCTGTGTACTCTTCATAAGTTGTTTTTTCAATCAGACATGAAAAGAATTTATTGCAGGAAAGCCTTTTATCTTAGAGATATGATAACAAGCACTTTCGTTATGTTTCAGACCATGAAATAATTCAGTAGTCTTTCTCCTTTTTCCCTTTCTTATTTCTTTTCTTTTTTCGTTTCTTTCTCCTCTGTTTTCTCTCTCATTAATTTCGTTAATAATATTACTGAATGAATGAAACTGTCGCCAAAAGTTATGCTACGTTTGGCAAAATTTTCGAAAACAAGTAAAATATTTAATTTCTTTTTAATGATAGAAATGTGTTCTGGGAAAAATAGTTTTGCTTTAAATTTTACAGAGCTGTCATTTAAAAAAATCCTATAAAGGTTATTTCTTTATGATAGTTCATACAGAACTATTTATCAATATGTACAAAACTTCAGAAAAATTATAAGCTATGATAAACAAAAGATTAAGTCTTTAAAAGAGCGGTTGTATAAATGGTTATTGTCAGGGAAAATGAACCCGACGAGCAATGATTTATGCTAAATTGAATTGTTTCAAATAGAACTGTCTGATGACTTAACTTCGTGGAAACAAATGAATGATGTTTAATTGAATCGTTAGTGATGCATAGCAATACTTGAAACCATTTGACTTTGTGGAATACAAAGTACTCCTTCATTGCCATCGCTCCCAGGCCTACTTTTGCTAGGGTGTTGCACTAGATAGCCCTATCTATTAGTCAAATAGAAAAGACTCGCCCAACGAGTATCCTGGATATAAAACAAAACGATCGGATGCTAAAGCTGCAGTCCTGGAGTTTTAGGGAATGTGGAGTAGGTTTTCGTTGCCATTACACCCAGTTCCACTCTGACCCGGAATAGTTGTAACTATTAGGGCAACATCTATGAGTCAAAAAGAACTGTTCAACAATTTAACTGTGGAAACAAATGACCAATATTAAATTAAATTGTCAGTGTGAGATAAAAATACTTTGAACCATTTAATTGAGTGCAAATGAATAAGTCATGTTGAATGGAATAAGAGCAATAGTTGAAATCCTTAAATTGTGGACAAAAAATTAAAGTATGGCATTACATAGCAATGTGAGCTAATTAATGAATAGAGCTGAATAGAAATATTAGTGATAGATAGCAATATTTAACTGGAAACAAACAAGTTAGCTCTAACATTTTTAAGATAAAATAACCTAAAAGTATTCACTCACAAATCACATTTATATCAATCTAAATGTGTGCAAAAATGATTGATATTAAATAGAATTCTAGGTATTACATAGAAATACTTGAAACCATTGAATTGAAAGCATCAATTGAACCCAAGCTCATTTAAAAACATTATCAACAAACTATGCTTTTAGAAATCATTTATGTATAAACTGGATTTGGCATTAAGTACCCAACAAGAGTTGATATGCCATAAAACCCAACCAATCAATCAACTTACGTAGCTCCTCTCTTTATGTTAATGGCAGTAACAAGAAAACACTTTTTTTGTTTTACTTTAAACATTTATATTTCAACTTCAGGTAATCTTCTGGAGGAATGTTTCCGTGGAAAATATTTTAGAATGTTTTTTGTATTAGGACATGATGTAATATAATTAGGGATTCCAATAGATTTTTTTAATAGTAAGTTGTTTCTGAGCTAGACTTAGAGGGTCCCCAAGTCTTTGTCGCGATAGCAGCAGATGCCCAAGTTAAAAATAGAAATGTATCAGCAGAAAATTAGCCGTTGGCTGTGATTGGCTGAAAAAAGCTCAAGCGGAGGAGCCGTGGGAGTGGACGTGGGATAGGAAGGGAAAGAGATTGGGACGATACACGACGATGTGAAGACGGTCGACACTAAAGACACCCATTTTGGGTGAGCTCCGCGAAAGTATCCCCTCCCTGTGAAGCTGTGACGTGGAAACCAGCGAGGTAATATGTGCAAGAGCTAAAATAGAAGACGCTGAAGATAATATTAAGACCTGTGTCTTCTCTCTCTCTCTCTCTCTCTCTCTCGCCGTTTTATTTCTGTCTAGCTAACTCGGTTTCTCTTTTCTCGACGACTAAGAAGTATAGACTGTATTCGTTACTTCTTAAGGTGATGTTACAACAGGGATCCGACGGACACGTAACGTGTAATGCTACACTAACAGACCCGTTAGGAGCATGGTCGTGCAAGCGACTATTAAGTGACGCAGTATTACAAACGTCAATTCGAGAGCCGTAGCGTTACAATGAGAGAATCAACAAAAATGAACTTTAGACGTAACACATCTATTCGATGAATGGAAATTATTCTATGAGATTGTGGGGTTTTTTTTCAAATGACCTTTGTATATCTGCTGTCTGGACTCTTATCGAATGACTTTTTTTTGCGGGGGGTATATGTTTAGGCTTGGGGGAATGCTTCAAATTAACCGTTAGTGCTTAGTTTGTTTTTTGTGTGTTTGTGTCACCCCACATCTGCTCTCCCTATTTAAAAGCATTGCAATTAATTTTCATGCTTAATCCATTTGGTGCCAGTGTTTCTAAACATTTTATCCATTTATCTTCGTCTATTTTGATGACCGTTGTGATATCATCTGTTTTTGTGGTGGTGGGGGAGAGTTCTATAAGAGTGAACATTGCGCACCTCCGCACACACAGACACACTCATATATGTGCAAATTTTTTCTCTATTGGTTTTAGAATAATTAACAATTACTCATCAGAAAGGCAGTTTTAGCACTGAGCATGCGTAAATCTGTTAAGTAGACAAAAACGAATCTTCTAGCAATAAGTCGATTTGCTTAAAGACAAATAACAATTTATCTGACAGACACAAATTGAGTAAGTGTGAAGTGTAGGGAATATTTTTCAGGGGTTTGCGAGAAAAAGTAATATTCATGATAGTTTATTGATTTTTCTTTTTCAGTAAAGAAATTATCAAATCTCTCGGGTTGGATGGTCTGAGATACTGTATACCCCAGCCCGTTTGAAGTGACAAGAAACTAAATAAATCATTGAAATAGCGTGGTCAGTAAAGTTGATAGTTCTTGCGTTTACATAAGTAAGACGATTGATGAGTTAGATTTTTTTTTTAAAGAAAAACACTTGGTGTGAAATAAGAAATGAAATATAGAGTAAAAAAAAACATATCCCTTAGATTTATGTTGTTTACGAATTAAGTCTTTTACATTTGTGGGTGTTGTTAGATGTTATTTTCCTCAGGATTTATAGTCGTAATATTTGCGATAATCAGTGAATACGGTTAAATCGAAGTATTTCAGGTATGTTTTTGTCTGAACACCGTCACGAGCAACACATGACACAAGGTTATTTTAAGCGGAGTGAACTTGGTTTAAATTCAGTTGTTTTTTTTTTCTAGGGTGGTTGTCATTCTAAAGTTAGAACCAATCTCTTATTAACCCAGAGTTGGAGAGAGAATAAGTTTGGTTTGGTTTTATAGCATATCAACCATTGTGGGTAATTTAATGTCAAACCCTCTTTATAAATAATTTGTAAACATATTTTGTAGCTAATATTGTAAAATGAGCCTTGGCTCTTTTTTTGGACACAGTTAAATGGCTTCAAGTATTGCTATATTATAGTCACAATTCAACATCAATCATTTGTTTGCACATATAGTTTGTTCTATTTGTCCGATAGATAGGACTCTATCAGTTGCCACCACTCCGGGTCCGAGTGGACCTGGGAGCAATAGCAATGAAGGTGTACTCCACATTTCCCAAATCTCCAAGCCTGGACCTTCGACATCAGTTTGTTTAATGTCATATGGCAGACACTCGTTGTGGTGGTGGTGGGGGGTCTTACACTTCTGTAGTGAGGCAGTCGGTGTATTCTACATCCCCAGCCGACTGGGCTGGAGGGAGAATAGCTGAATTCATAGTTTGCAAAAGGATATTAGCTTGATGATAACAATTTGATATGGGCCATCAGAGTCTGTTCCCGGCGTCAATAACAGTTACGCTGCTGTTATCTCCTGAGCCCCCTTTTTCAACTTGGTCTTGGAAGCAGACTTCATGTCTCCTCCGTGAACTAAGAGTGGTCTTTTCCTTGCCTTTTTGATCTGGGTCATTTTGAATACTATCTTGCACGACTACTGCTATTTAGGTCAGGTGACCGTGGTGTCTCTGGCACTTAGTTGGAATGAATCCTGCCGCCAGCAGAGTTAGACGTGGCTGAACATTTCTCCTGGGAAAAAGGAACAAACCGGTAACCTTTTTACTCGGTGTATTCAGCTTTTTATTAAAGTTTTATTGTGTTTGTTTTCGCTGGCCAGATTTTGAATAATCCTCTAAACTTTAATCCAAAATACATTTCATATTGGTTATAGCCCATGTTTTTACTTTCACCTCTTCTGCCCTCGTGTTACTGTTTTTGTTTTTACCTTTGTATGCCTCCCCGTCCCATATAAATTCCCTGTAAATAAAATTTAGGTTAGTATTTCCAAACCTCTGTTTTATTTGACTTGCGTGCGACTTATTTTTGTGTTATGACTGCGGGGGACCAAGTCTACGCCTAGGCACCTATCTTAAATTAACCGTAGTTTGTAACACTGAAAGTACCTTCTGGAATGTTTAAGACAAGAAAATGATTATCATTTAACACTGTTACGTGTATTACCGGCTCATTGGCCTTAGTGGGTACAGTGTTCGCCAATGGTCCGGGAGACCTGAGTTCAATCACTGGTCGCGTCATACCAAAGACTTTAAAAATGGTACTTGATTCCTCCTTGCTTAACACTCAGCATTATTATGTACGTATCAAGAGTAAAGTGGAGAAATCCAGGAAAAGGAGTAGCGCCCTCCCCTTCACCAGCGATTGAAAAGGAAGCCTTCTGGTCGCCCTTGACTACGGTCGCCAACAACGTGTATTACAACTTATTATAGTTAAACATTTTGCCGAATATTTTCTTTCCTCTTAGTTGCGATAAAAACTTAAATTGGCTTTGGTTTTTTATTCCGTTTATTTTGTTAGCGAAGAACAGAACGTGTCATGAACAATAATTAGGGATTAGCCTTTGATGAGAGTCAAGCTGGGAAGGTTGATTATCCATACCAGCCTTTTTACCGCACGAGGAGCACCTTAAAGACTAAAAATATGTCGTAACTAAAACGTGTTACTCTGAAACAATTGATTTGCAAGTTAGGCTTGTTAACCATTACGTCATGATTTTCAGTTTCAAAATCTCTATGGGTTTATTATCGTTTAGTATCATTTTTTTTCTGACGTTGATACTTTTTTCCTTGGGTGAGTGTAAGAGAATGATTTTACTTTCTTTCGGGAGAGAAATTTGTAGAACTTGTTTATAAAACTTGAAAAAAAAAGTTTTCTTTTAAATTTTACAGAACGATTATTTGTTTATCAATTTAGGAAAATGAAAATAATTTTTTGCGCAATACGTATACATTTATACAATATTTATATACAGATCAAATTTTGTTGATTCATACGACATGAAATTCTTTTTATTTCTGAAATCGTCAAATAGAATCTTAAATTGGTTTTATACTATTGCTGTTTTTGATTTGATTATGCAATTTGTTCCAAAAATATATTAATCTATTAGCAAAAATTCAATTAGTTAATAGACTGTTTTTGAAATCTGCCTTGACAGTCCATCGAATTGAGCCATCATTTTTTTCTTTTTTTACTATGGCTTCTTTAAAATCGATAAAGCTCCAGCATTTATCATTCAGATTAACACGCTTAGCATTAAATATATTGTTGCTGTCGTAAATTATTGTGTAACCTTTAACATTGTAATGACAACAGGAAGTGAATACGGAAAAATATTTTAGGCGTTAGTCAATTATTTTATTTGCCACCTATGTAAAGTAAAGATGACTAAATATTTCTGAAACAAGTATTGTTCTATTTCAGTAATCTTTGTAATGTCTGAATCATCATGGCCAGCTGAAAACCCGCCCTGCAAGAGATGATTTTAAGCTATTATGTGATAAGGATAACGGTTCCCTGTTGAGCATTGCGTGTAATGCAAATATAAACACGTAAAATTTGGATGAGGGTTGCCCACCTGAAAAAGGCCTCATTACTTTCTCTTCTGACATTATACTGTGATAACCCGCCCTACGTAAAGAATTTGTTCTTGACATAATCCGGTCTTTGACATGAACTGGACGTAAGTAAAGTTGGCGACCTTAGTCGAGAGTGACCCGAAGGCTTCCTTTTCAATAGCTACTACACAAAGGTGTAGGGGAGGGCGCAACTTCTTTCCCTGGATTGCTCCACTTTACCCTTGATCCGTACCTTATGATGCTGAGTGTTAAGCATGGTGGTATCAAATACCATTTTTGGAGTTTTTGGTATGACGCGACCTGGCATTGACCCTGGTCTCCTGGACCATTGGTGAACACACTACTCATTTGGATGTAATGCCTTTAAATTAGAACAAACTCCGTAAAACTAGTGTAAATAACACGTTAGAATATACCAATCGCTGAATTTAAAAAAATGCTAAAAATGAAACATTTATCTAAAACAAAAAAAACAAAAAAACAACGAATAATGACCACCAAACTGTTGTGATTTTTTCCTTAAAAATGTATTAAGATGACAATCACCTTCCAATTAGCTTAAACACACGGAAAAATATAAATTTCGTTCAGGATTTAAAGAACTTAAAGAATATTATCTTAATTTGTAAAGAATAATAAATAAAATTAATACAATTTCATAATACTGTAAACAGATTTTTTTGTTTTATTGAATTCACAATTCTTTTCATATTTATTTTGTTAAATTCTTATACATTTTGTTTTGAATATATTATGGAAACTTTTATTTCACGCCCTTCTATCATGATGTTGGTGAGTGACGAGTTATCGGACTTAAATGACCTTTTTTCCGATTGCGCATTGATAATACAAGACTTACTCACTTCTTTATCTTCAAACAAGAAGCATCCCAGTGTGTATAACATGTGAAACACCTTACACGGTTAAATATTTTCTCATAGAATGCACAGCTCTAGCTCTCAATCTCTTTTTCTTTTCTTTTTTTTTCAACGCAAATTATATGAAGGATATATTTGAAAATGTCAACATGGATAGCTTTCTGTCTTTGAGAAATAAAAATTAGGCCAAAAAGTTAACATGTAAACTTAATCAATGCCATTCAAAGTAAGTAGAGAAACTCCCAGAGGATTTTGACATCGTTAGAAGGAAGTAAAACATTTTAAGAAGCAATTGATGAAGTATACCCAAAGGACCTGAAACAGCTACTCGAAGACCCCAATAATGATGTGAAGACAAAATTGTTAAAACAATTTTAAACGAATATGGATAAGAATGTGAACAAGATCAAAAGTTCATAGTGTCCAGCGATGAGGAAAACATCGGACGGCCTGGCCAATTAGAGGATAAAACCTTTTTAATATGCAAAAAAAAAAAAAAATTGAATGTAAAAGTACGCAATTTATTACCTTCCAGACATAGAATAAGCCTTTACAGGTTGATATGCCGTTTAAATCAGTAATGGCAACAGCTGCAGTGAAATTTCGTCTTGTAGGAGTATCCGTCTACAGCTCATATGATGTCATCACAACGCTGTTCGGTATTTCTTTGCAGGTTCGGATCGACATGCAAGAATCCAAACCAGGTCCACAAGAGAAGAAAAAAGAGAAAACAAAAGCTTTGAGGATATGTCAGTTTCCAGAGGAGGGGTGTGCGTCATTTCGCAAAATGACGGTGTGTTTGCAGTTCTAACTCTTGCTATGTGGACGGCTGGCAAAATTCCATAACGTGAATTACACCAATTGCCAACTTTTTCGAACTTTATGTGTCGTGGATCCTTCTGTTACTTTCACAGTCCCCACAGGGTTCAAACAAATGGCACCTGTATATATGTAGGAGGGATTTTTCTCTACTTCCACTCCTAGGATACCCACAGAGTCAACATCAAAATGTTGTCAGATGGTATATCTCCAGGTCATCCTACAATTGTGAAAATAATATTTAACTCCTAAGTCGTGTCTTGAATGGTCTTCTCAGCCTTCTCTGACACTTCATTTTGATGGGAATAAATAGTCCACGAACAAAATACGTACTTGCCTAGTCGGCTGGGGCTTTAGAATACACCGACTACATCGGGGTAAGACCCCCGCCAACAAGTATCATGGATATGACACTAAATGTGATGGTGATGTTCGAGTAATGCTGGAGCTTTAAGGAATGCGGAGAACCTATTTATTGCCATCACTCTGGCCCGGACTGGTAACACCTAATGATGTCCTATCTATGGGTCAAATAGAACTAAAATGTGTATTTATTCGAAAATGAATAGCGCGAAATCGAAATGAAATGTTTAAAATAGAACTGTTAATATGTATAAAAATTGATTTGGCATCAAAAAACCTACATAAATTATATGCCATAAAACCCAAACAAGCAAAATACGCAAGGCTATACGCCCATCCACAACATCATACCCGGTGTAAACTTACACATACACACCCATGTAGATATATGAAGGCCTTATATATACACCCGTGGACAAAATATGAGACCACCCTCAAAAATAAGATATTGTCAACAATTTTTAAATTTCGAAAATCAGATAAGGCATAAAGACAAATTTAAAATATGAAGATATTTCAATTCATTTTTTATATGTATGTTAGCATTTATGCTTAGTTTAAAGTTGTTTTTTTTACCTAAATATAAGACTAATGAGCAGACCTACAGAATATAAAGACAATTTTTTATTTAATTTTTTGTATATCCGCAGTAAGCTTTGATAACCTCAAAAATTCGGTTAGGCATACTATCAACTAGTTTCTGAAGTTGAGCCAAGGGTATTTTCCCCATGCGTGTAAGATTGCGTTTTTAAGTTAAAAAATTGCTGACTACTGTCGACCTCCTTTATAAACTGTTGCAACAATCAATCGCTTCAAATTTTCAAAAGGGCTGCGGTCTGGAGAGCACGCTGTGTGGTCAAGAAGTCTTACTTTTTGTTCAAGCAAGTACTGCTTTGTTAATGATGCTCTGTGGATACCAGCATTGTCTTGCTGAAAAATCCACTCTTCTCCACATAGACGACGCCCTTTTTGTGCGAGAGATAAATCATTTCGTATCTTCACATAATCTGCCTCTTTCTGCTGAACACTGACAAATTGTAGTTTGTTTTCCTGAATATGAGAAGCCCCCCCACCACCACCACCAACAACCATAAGAGATCCTCCTCCACTATGCCTTGAGTAATTCTCTTTTGGAAAAGCTTTTGCGTGCCAGTACTTGCAAAAGCCATCTGAACCGTCTAAAATGAATTTCTTTTTGTCCGAGAAAACAACTTTTCGCCATTCTTTTGCTCTCACGGTTTGATATTGATGAACATATTCCAATTGTTTCTCTTTGTGCTTCATAGTTAACCTTGAATGATGAATTATTTTCTTATGCTTAATTTTTGTTGTTGTTTAAATGCCTTCTAATTGTTCTAGTACTGCATGGAGAATCCAGTCGAGATTTCAATATTTTTTATGTTGACGAAGTTTTCTTTTTTACTTTACGAACAATTCTTCTCTTAAGTTGTGTGGTGATACTTTTTCTAGCCTGCCAATTTTCTTGTTCCATACTTATTTGAAGCTTTCAAGTAATTGCAGATAACGGTTAACTCCGTCCTAAGACCTTTGAAATTTGTCTGAGATTTTCCGACTTTTTAGAGCTGTAATCTCGCATTTCTCAAAATCAGATTATTTATTTTCTTTAGCCATTTATGTTTTTAGTATTTTAAGTATTACAGTTTTAATAGCTTTTATATTGCGTAGACGATATATAAGAGATTTTTCTATTAATTCTTTTTTTTTTTCTTTAGTTTTTATTGGTGGTCTTATATTTATGACAAAAATAAATTTTAGAATTTAGTATGAATGCTAATATACATATTAAAAATGAATTTAATTTTTTTTCTAAATTTAAATGTATCTTAACCTTATCTTTCATATATCTGATTTTCATAATTAAAAAAACTGTAAACAATATCTTTTTCTTCATTTTTAAGGATGATCTTATATTTTTGTCCAGGGGTGGGTGTATATATACGAGGATCATACGATAATTTTCCAGACTTTTTTTCGTACGGGCACTTTTATCCATAGTATTCAAATGAAACTCAAGTCCCATTCGAAGTAATCTCCTCTGGCAGCAATGCACTTATTGTACCGTTCCAACAACTTCTAAAAGGCCCCACGGAAGTCCTCATGTGTGAGCGTATCAGTGACCTTCGTCATAGCCTCTTTCATCTCCTCAATTGTCTCATAACGATAGCCTCTGAGCTTTGGGAATAACCAAAAGTCACAGGGAGCAAGGTCTGGACTATAGTGACGGTGACGAACTGTCTTGAAGCCCATCTTGGTCAAATAGTCTGTGAAAAGGATGGAGTTGTGGACTGGTGCATTGTCCAGGTGGAAATGCTACTGACCCGATTTGAAGAGTGCTGGCCTCTTCCGACGGAATCTCTTCCTAAACTCCCTTAAAACCTCAACATAGTAACCCTAAGCCTAACTCTAACCCTTTGGCCAATCAACCCTGGTCTATTGACTTCCTTACTCCTCCCAGACCTTTCATCACCCCTCACAGACTCCATGCCTTCCTTGAATCTCTTATGCAACCCAAAAACTGATTCTCGATTCATGCAAGATGGTCCAAAAGCAGTCTGAAGTATTCCATATATTTCTATGGTATTTTTTCCAAGTTTAAAACAGAATTTTACAGCATATCGTTCTTCTAAAGCGTCAGATTGCATTTTTGAAATTCACAAGCTGTGACAATCAGGCTTTAGTAGGGTGTATTCACATTCCTGCTGTAGCTGTTCATTTGAACCTGAAATCATAAAAATTTGTCTGTCATCTCATAAGATGTATAGCAATAACATACTGAATTTTAAACGACAATTTTAAACGCCCATACAAAAAAGTCTGGAAACTCTTCGTATGCACCTCGTATATACCCCAATGGATAACTCGCAACTTGGCATGTATGTACGCATACATGATAATGCTACAATTTAGAAGAGTGACATGAAGGAGAATTTGACGTCGGCCGACATGACGTAAAATGGGAGTATCATTCTGTTTAGTTAATGCCATTTCACTTCATACTCGTTAGTGTTGAAATGCCACTTTCAATCTGGACAACATTAACTTGTAAAATCCCTTTTGGGTTTCGGTTGTGGTTATTCCAGGAAGAAAACGTTTGAAATACTGAATTTCAGATTTACCCAACAACCACTTTTTCTCATATTCGCGTACGTCTACTGTACAGACCTCATCTCTTACTATCCATCAAAGCCTAACCAAGTCCCCTGGTGCCAAAGAGAAAGATGACTCTATCCGAATAACCATAACATTTGATTGGCAACTTGTACTTAGTCTCTTAAGACTAGTTTTAGCTTCAGCTTCTGACATGGTGCGGCATTTCAAGAAATTACTGCGACCCAATCCAATTATATCTACTGACCTTTCTCCACGCCCTTCAGCATTCATTTAGCGTAGACTTCTTAGCATCGACTGCAGATATTGAATAATATTGCCTATTCCGAGGCGATTCTTCATCAAATCTGATAAACTCTACTTTGCAGATAAATATCTAATCATCAATTTAAAACGCAACGGACAAGAATTTACAGTTCACACACAGATAAACTGGGTGGCTGTGAAATGTGTATGCATTGTGTAATTTCCAAATCTGATGTCTAGGCTCCAACCCTGGAGAGTGAAGTACCCCTTCATTGTTATTACTCCTAAGTCCACTGTGGGCCGGAGTTTATTACCTGTTAGGGTCCCATTTTATGGGTAAAATAGAAAAATAATTGATGCGTAATTATGTACCAAAAATAACTTAAACTATGCAAAAATGTGAATATAAATGTACACTGAACTCCATTCCCTAACCTCTACACAGAAAATAACCCAAGACAAGTTGGCATGCCATTGAAATCAATAAGTTCTTTATCTTTCGAGAGTTATATCCCCTACCTCTTTTCCCATCAGATTTCAACTAGGCCTAATTAGTAGTGTTCGGCAATGGTCCAGGAGACCGGAGTTCAATCCAAGGTCTAGTCATACCAAAGACTCAAAAATGGTACTTGATACCGCTTTGCTTAACACTCAGCATTATAAGGTTCGGATCAAGGGTAAAGTGGAGCAATCCAGGTATTTGAGTTGGGCCCTTCCATACTCCTCGGTGTAGAAGCTATAAAAAAGGTCACCCTCGACTAAGGTCGCTTACTTTACTTTATTTAGAACTATTAGACTTGTTTCTGTCATGAATGACGTAATTATTTACGTCGGGATCGGCACTTTTTGAGACTTATGAGTTAGAGATGACAGCTATCATGTTTATAACGCAGGAGTATTGGTCGACTGACATCATTTCAAATTAGTCGCATAAACAAATGTCAAAAAGAAAAAAACGCAGAGAATAGTGTTATCGAGGAATATATTAAGCAGTCTATTTAGTTTCATTGTCTTCTGCTTCAAATAGAATCGTGTAATATCCCGTGTTACAAAGGAATTTCTCATTACCTACGTAGTAGCGAAACCAGGTGATGTAACAGTTTTATTATTATGATAATAATAATCATCCAAAGAGACTCACTCTCGCTACTGGTCTTTGTTATGGCAATGATGCTACACAACCACGTACTAAAGCAATGTACTGTGGTGGGTAAGAAATTTTCAAAATTTCAGGAAAATATTAATCACTTTATGGATATGGATGACATAAAGGTATCTGAAAAAAGATGAAAAAGAACTGGAGAACCTGATACAAACAATAAAGACACACAGCCAGGTTATAGGAATGGAAGACGCTATTGAAAAATGTGCCACGATGATAATAAAAAGAGCAAAAAGGTAAAGAGTAGAAGGAATTGAACTACTAAATCAAGAATCAAAATGGTTGGAGAAAAGGAAATTACATGTACATGGTGGAGGGGAGAATGCATATAATTCTTATCTGGTGAAAAAACCAAAGTAAAATGGAAAATTGAATGGAAAAATATTTAGTTTCTTTGCTTTCACCGGATATCAGCCTTCTTGGATAGTTTAATGCCAGAGCAATCCTTGATTTAAAAAAAAAAAAAAATTGTGCAGATAGCTAAATATATAATGCAAAGCTCTTCTAACAAATTAAGCACTTTGGTATCCGATAGCGTAAAATGTAAACAAACGAAGGTTCATTCATATATATGATAAATTTCCTAGCTTGCATTGGGTTTGTTGCTGGCTGTGAGATATGTTATCAAGCTGACGTAAAGTTAGCCGGTTTTCGATCCCAATTTGAAGCGTTTCGCGTGTCTAGCCACACTGAAAAGTTGTAATACAATGAAACAGTCTCCGTGGATGATAATGAATAAAATACCCGGAAACCTCACCTCAAATGGACTCGACAAAATAAAGCATCAAAAATACTGCATTTTAAACTTCAAACACATATCAAGATATTTTGTTAAATCTTTTAAAATTCATGACTTTTTAAATTGATCTCCCTCCCTAAAAAACATCTTAAAGAAAAAAAAAACATTGAAAAACATCTATAAGCATGTGGAATAAAAGAGATAGCTTCATCACTTTTGCTAAGAGCATTAGGACGAAGTGAAACAGCTCGCTCAAGGTGACCGATTTAGTTTTCTACACCGATAAGTTATTTATTTTTCGTATGTTGTATTAATCTACTTAGAGTAGCAAAGAGTAAAGAATCCTGTTAAAATGTAACTTATCTATCCATACTAGGAGGCCAAATTGAATGCATAATAAAATGAAGTGCGTGTATAACACAAACACGCTCTGCCGGTGTGGCTTGAATATGACAATCCTTTGAGGTGGTGTACGCCAACCCTCCTTAAAAATATGTCCTTGGTAAGACACTCAACGAGATCCAATAGTGAGATTCTGGTTATAAACCTCTGGTGATTGTGAAGAACTCTGTCATTACTCTCAGGACCACAACGATTTGAAGTTCCAGTAACGGTAAGTTATATATGTCAAGTCGATATATTTGAAAATTGTTTGAAGTAGGAGTACTTGAAACTATATAATTTACGGGCAAATGATTCGTAACAAATTTCAGCATTAGATAATCCATGAATGGTTAATGTATGTTATATACTCTACTTATGAATATGAATGGATATGTCCTATTCCTCATAAATAGGTTGGCCACTATTGTGATGCAGGTGAACATTCTATCTAAGCAGTACACACGAGCAGTAGTTACCTTCTTCACACCGCTAGCGAGTATTGTATTTTCTTAATGTTATAAAGATTTCTATTTCATTTTCAGCCTCCGTTTTAGTTATTTCCCATTCAATAAGTATTTGTTAGGTTACAACAATATGTTACATATATAATGAACAAAAGGGATAAGACATTGGAATATTGTTTTTATGTTAGGAATTTTTTTATTGTCTTAACTCGTTTGGACCTTAGTTTATCGTTAAGAATAAAAGGTTTTATTGAAAGTTTATTTTTAATGATTTCAACAGTTGATAAGCTGCAAGAGAAGTAACGAAACATATTCTTTGTTTCATAGAAAATTACTTCCTGGTATTCAAACCTTTATATATCTGTTCTCAGGGCGCACGCGCACATAGATACATACATATATATATATATTGTCACCGAGCACTATTGACTGTGTCTACGCTATCCTAATTTAAATATATATGCTCTATCCCCGATATTGAGCCCTGTTTACTTATAGACTTAGAAAAATATATATATTCATCTAACCCCTTCGCATGAGCAGGATGCAACAAAAGGTCAACATTTTCTAATCGGAGTTTAGCAAGTTTACATTGAGTCCTCATTTTCTTAGGGAAATTGCCATACCAAAGTTAAAGAGTCTACCCTACCCTATTTAACCATAGCTTAAGGGATAATATTTGAATTCATACATTTCCCAAATATTCCGTAAAAAAATCTAAGTGTATTCTCCAATATTCACATTACAAAAAAGAAAATCTCATGAGACCAATGTATCAGTTTGCATTGTATAAATTTTGTTGATATATTTTGTTTGTGTTGAAGATCTGTGTTGAGTGTGTCATTATGTATGGGAGAAAGTATATCTATGCTCCAATATGTAAGGAGGTGCATCTAAAAACATATCAGCAAGGGAAACTAAAATGGTCGTATAAGCACATCTACGTAAACAAAATGTTTAATTTAAAATAATTAAGCGATGCTCAAATTAGATGCAGTATTGAAGGGACAAAATGTTAGATATTCACTCAAATAAAGTTTTGAGTAGACTTACAGAATGAATTTTAAATTACTGAAGGTTATGTTTTATTGGTTGTTCATAAGATTCTGGAAGGCTCGAAATTAGGTTAAAATGATTTATATAGGATTCTGTCGGGATAAAAAAAAATGTAAATTTCCCTTTTAGATTTTTAAAGTTAGAAGGAGTTTTGAGCTTTCAAAATTTGCACAGCAAGTCAGATATTGTTTGTAAAATTTAAAAGAAGCCGCAGCGCTGAATGGTCAGTCAATGCAAAAACACGGATACCATAATTAGAGCTTCTCGAACCCATTTTTGGACCAAAATTAACACCTTTTTTTTTTTTTTTTTTTTAGTCTGGAAGTCAGATGATTTTCTCTCTCTCTCTCTCTCTCTATATATATATATATATATATTTATAAATATATATATATATATAATGTAATTTGTTTTAAAAAATTCAGAAATACTATTTTATATATTTTTTTTATATATACTATTTTATATATGATTCAGAAATACTATTTTATATATATATATTTTTTTTATTTCAAAGTAACACTGAAGAAACGATTGTTCTGGATTTTTGAATTTTTCTTGGCCTGGTACTTCATACTTCCGGCCTTATGACAAAATCAGTTTAGCAAATAATTACACTATCTCAATTCTTCACTTTCGTATTGATTCCTGACGAAAGATAATTTCCTTTTCAGTGTTCAAATACTGGCTGCATCCAAAATGATATCCATTTTCCCCATTGCTTTAATTTTATCACTTGTTTTGTCGTACTGAAAGCTCTGAATTATTTATTTAGCAAGTCCTCTAAATCTTAACACTGGTTACGTAAACAGCTTTCTCTAAGTTATTAAGCATGGAAAAGAATTTGACAGACGTATTCCCCCCTCCCCTGAGATACACAAGATTTTATGGAAATTTCGAGCTTTCCCTCTCCCTTCTACAAAGCAATTTCTCGGCACAAAGAACAGAGTTAACAATTGAAACAATTAAAAGCTTCGGTTTAGAAATATATACTGTCAGTCTTTTCTTTAAAACGTTTTACCAACTTTTCTGATGTGCCCATGACTTTTTCATTTTATCTAATTTATGTAGTTAATTTTACTCATACATTCGAAAATTCCAGTTTTGTCGCAAAATTCTGCTATCGTAATTTTTCACATCAAAATTCCAAATCCATCAAAATTCGAATCGTAATATTAAAGATAAATTTCATTTTTTTAGTCAGATATTCCATTGTTATCACCTGTAAACTTTACCTCAGTCTTGCACTTCGCTCGGTTGAGGGGGCTTAGAATATGCTAACCCTATCCGCTCCAGATGATTAAGACCCCTCTCCTCAAAAGGGTTTCTTGGCTATGACATTAAACTGAATTGGATGTTGAGGTTCCAATACTGGAGATCTGATGACTGGTGTACACCTTTGACATTAATTCCAGTTTGACTCTGACAAGGAATAGTAGTACTCTTTAGGATCCTATCTATGGATCAGATAGATCCACTTGAAAATTATTAGTATTGGATAGGAATGCGTGATACCATATAATTGTTTACCCAGTCGGCTGGGGCTGAACAATATACTGACTGCTTTTCTGCTGGGGCGTAAGGCCCACCCAACGAGTGTCCTGTATATGACACTAAGCCAATCTGATGGTGAGGTTCCAGTAATGATGGAGCTTAGGGGAATGCGCAGTACCCCTTCATTTCCATCGCTCCTTGGTCCACTCTGGCCTGGAGTGGTAGCACTTAATAGTTTAGTTCTATTTGACCCATAGATAGGGCCTTGACTACTTAGGCTAAACTGAATTGTTTGAAATAGAGCTGCTTTTACATTGAACTGTGTAAACAAAATTTATACTTATTCTAAACTGAATTGTTTGAATTAAAACTTTTTGACTAAACTGGATAACTTGAAATGTTTTTGAAAATTAAATTTATACTAAACTGAATTGTTTTAAATAAAACTGTTAATTTGTATAAAATAAATTTGGCTTTAAATTCCTTACAAAGGATGATATGCTATAAAATCCAAACAAACATAACTGTGCAAATTATTTCTATTTGGAAAATTTACTGGAAACTCTAATGGTTTAAAGATTATTTTTAGTTTCTTAAAAACGGAAATGTTTATCTGAAACAATGTAATTGTATAAATTGCTAGATTTATAGTTGTAGAATTTCAAGTGTTTGTTATGCAAATTGTGTACATTAGAAAGGAATATTTGATATAACTCATCAAACAGTTAAAAAATAAGTACGATGAAACATTGAAATTATAGTCATAAATAAAATCAAATAAATCAAATTTTGACATTAGTAACAAGTCGATAAGCCGTTAAAGAAAGACTCTGGTTATATGTTGGTTTAGTTTATTAAATTCTGAAGTGCTACTTGAAGCTACAATTGTTTATCAAGGATTATTATTAGTAACTTGAAATCATATAACTGCAGCTCGGCTGACTGGAGTGTAGAATCTACCAATTGCCTCTCGGCAAGTGTTCTCTATACTACACTAAATAATCTGATGGTTAGTTACTAGTCCTGGAGCTTTGCTGAATGGAGTACCTCTTCTTTCCCATTACTCATAGGCCCACTTCGACTCGGAAAGTAGTACGTGTTAGTCCCATTTATGGGTCAAATAGAACTTTTTAACCATTTAAATATCAGCAAACAAAGAATTGATGCTAAACTGAATTGTTAGTCTTAGCAATACTTGAAACCATTTTAGTGCGTACAAACGAGTAATTAATATTATTCATGTTAGGAATGCTTGAAGTCATTTAAGTGTGTGCCAATAAATGAGCTCTGATTTTTTTTTAAATATTATCAACAAACTACTTTTTTGTCATTAGATGGCTTACAAGGGTTTACATGCTATAAAACTGTACAAACAGATGTCTATAATTAAACATAAATACTTGAAACCATATAATTAATAGTATTTGTTAAGAAAACATGGCTATAAGTTGACGACTTTAGTCGAGGGTGACCCGATGGCTCGCTTTTCAATAGATACAACACCGAGGGGTAGGGTTAAAAATAGTCTGTTTATTAATCTTACTAATTATCACACCATCTGGGTGCCCTATAAATCCTATATTTGTTCAAAAGACCATTTTCAGAGCTACATATGACAAATGTATTGTATTTTCCAATGAAACTTAATTTCCTATTGTGGTGCAAATATTAATTTTTGTATCCTTTTATTCAGCCAAAGATGGATTTGTTCGTGGTTGATCATTGTTGTCGATTTGCTATATTTCAAAATTGGCTCTAATTAAACGTTTCCTTCGAATTCGGTTCGTGCCAATCACCCAACCTCGATCATGTCGTATTGTCCAAATGTGATGTAGACTAGTGATGACTTTTGTGACAATCAAGGGAGAATGGAAAATATCTGGCGCGTAAATGTTTAGACACAATTCAATCTTGTCTCACTGATAATAGCTATTTGCTGTGCATACCATTATTTTATCACAATGCCAAAGAAAAATGACAAACCTGTTGTATATTCCTTTCTTTTTCTGAGTGGTAAATGCATTCGACAAAAAGAAAAGCAAAGCAGTTCACAAATATGAGAGGAAAGTTATTGGAAAGGAATTTGATTTTTCCCTTTCAAAAACTCACCCTGTTGACTGGGGTTATAGAATACGCCGACATCACCTCTACAGAGGAGTAACCCCCCCACAACCAACATTGGAGTATCCTGGGTACATTACTAAACTACATCTGATGGTGAGGCTCCATTCCTAGAGTTTTGTCAAATGTGCAGTATTCATTCACTGCCATTACTCCCAGGTTCCGATTGGCCAGGATTAGTAGTAGCTGTTAGGATACCATCCGTGAGTCAAATAGACCTTTTATTTCCATTTTAAAACAAATGGTAGGCACAAGGCCTCAAGTTTTTGGGGGAGGGGAAAGGAGCGGTCATGCTTTTCTATATGTTCTACGGGACCTAGCTAGCCACATTCGCCGACCCATTCAACAATACAATATATAACCATTCATCCGTCGCCATATGCGCAGCAATTACCAAAATACCACATGTACTCTATGAAAAGTCCTACTTAAAACCCGAAAAATGATGGATGATTTTTATTCATGATTTATATACAATGCTTGTGATGGGAATGGGAGAAAAACCCCAAAATAAACGAAAAACAAGGAAAAAATTACCATTTGGTTACCCTTCCATCCCCCCGTCTCTAAAATCGGAGGCCGACTGTTTTCCGGGGCGAAAGGAACCGAAAACAAGCCGGACCTACCCTAAGTGGGACCGGGATCCTAATCTACAGGGGTAAAAGAAATAACGGGTCGGGCGCGGAATGGCTTGATACAAGCGGGTGATATGATTTTTATATATATATATGAGTGTTCAAGATCTTCAGTAAACGTGGACTGGGACACAGGCTGAGGTACAAAAAATAATGGGGATGGGGAAGATCTTGAGAACTAGCAACTAGATGACGGGGACAATGACACACAACATACTGCTAACTAGGTACCTGGGTACCAAAGGAGAAAAGGGGAACAGTTCTACTCACCAGGGGTGGGGTCCCTAAGGACCCGTACCGTAGACGCCATGAGTCGGCAGAGGAGGGAAGGATGACTCCAACATTGCCCCCTTTCGCACGACCAGGCTCGCTGCATTCACCCACCTTTTGCTGAATTTTATGCGATCCAAGCGTTTTCTATCGCATCTGATTTTGACCCTCAGCTGATGCCGAAAATAGAAAACCAGATCCCGATGAGAAAAGTTTCCATCGTCATAAAATCCCTTGTTTCGCGTCGTCCACACCACCATTCTAGCTACAGCCAGGATCGCGAGAAACACCACACGCTTCTCACCCTGAAACGGAGGAAGAACGTTGTCCACGACGTAACCAACGTCGAGCAGCACGAGCTGTTTGGGCTCGATGCGGGCCGTCCACTCGCCGACGTGATCCCAAAACGGACGGACTCGCTCGCAGTAGTAGAAGGCGTGCTCAGCCGTTTCTTCCAAGCCACTGCCGCAGCGAGCGCAATCGGGCATGTCTGCCAGGCCCGCCTTGTAGTTCAAGCCGACAAGGGGTAACGCATTTCGCACAAGTCACCAGGTGAGCGAGAACTTGGAGTTGTTCAAGAAGCTCGATCCTGGCGCCCAATTCCAATGAGAGCGGATCTCCTTCGTCGTCCAGCCGTGCCGCTCGCTGAGAGGATCAGAAGCGGAACCCACCACTAGCTCCCGATATAGCTCTTTTCGAGGCCGTGAAAGGTCACTGGACCCAAGAAGGTTACGAAGGGCCGTTCGGCACTCGCAGACAAACAGTGTTTCGCCCAAAGGCTTACGTCGACCTTCAGCCTTTGGGTCTGACTGGAGGCGAGGAAAAGTCCGACTCGCTTTCAGCCTCCACACTGCAGTCCCCGTCAAGACTCTGCCCAAGTATGCAAGTCTTTCAGCAAGCCAGTGGCTCTCCAGATCAGGCATACCTAGACCCCGTTGCGCGTACGTTGGATACAGACCTGCCTACGGACTATCGGCCTAGCACCTCCCCAGAGCAATCTGGAAAGGGATTGTTGCAGTGCCAACCGACGTGCCTTAGGCAGAGGAAGTACAGCCAATCGGTAAAGAATCAAGGGGAAGACGTACACGGCGCACGCCTCCGCCCTACCCTTTAAGGACAACCTCTTTGAAAGCCAGATTCCCACCTGAGCATTCACCTTAGCTTGTACTTCCGACCAATTTCGCTCCAGTTCGAGGTCGGGCCCGAACCACACCCCGAGGATGCGGACGGGTCCGTCACTCCAGCGGAAGGGCCCTGGAAGAGTATCGCTACCCCTCCAAGCACCGAGCCGCAAACCTTCGCTTTTGTCAAAGTTGACCTTGGCCCCTGCAATCCGCTCGTACTCGCTAACCGCCTTCTTCACAGCCTTTATACCCAGACGGCGGGATACAAACACTGTGATATCATCAGCGAACGCGGAAACCCTTGCTGAAAGAGGGCCAGCAAAAGGGACACCGCGCAGGGCCGGAGTCGTCGTCCTATCCCTAAGCCTACGGAGCAGGGGCTCCAAAGCTAGGACATAGAGAAGAGGAGACAAGGCGCAGCCCTGCCGGACAGAACGCTCGATCGCGAAAACCTCCGAACGCCTTCCGTTCACCTGCACCACTGCCTGAGGGTTGTGGTACATCATGCTAATCCATCTGTGGAACTCCGGTTGGAATCTGGCAGTCTCCAAAACAGTCGCCAAAAACCGATGGTCAACCCTATCGAAGGCCTTGGACTGATCTAAACTGATCAGCGCGGCCTCGGTGCCGTCTTCTATCCCCTCTAGGACCACGCGAATCAAGTGCAGGTTGTCCTGGATCGATCTTCCCTTCACAGCAAAGGTCTGCTCGGGGCCGATCAGATCACTGATGACAAGCTGTAAACGATTCGCTAAGACCCGGGCCAAAATTTTTATGTCTGTGTTAAGCAGAGTTATGGGCCTGTAATCATCTAAGCCCTCCCAAACATGCCTGCCACCTTTCTTCAGCAATGTGATCACGCCCTTGGTAACGCTACCAGGGATGACTCCCTGGGCGAACCAATGGTTGAACATATCCGTCAGAATAGGCACAAACATGTGCGACATCCTCAAGTACACTTCGTAGGGCAAACCATCCAGTCCCGGCGACTTGTTCAGGCCGACCTGCTTCAACGCGTCACGGACTTCGCATTCAGTAACCACACCCTCGCAGCCAGCCGCTTCAGCCGCCCCAAGGCGGGGGAAGTCGGCAAGATAGCTACGAAACTCCCGGATCGGGAGATCAGTGCAGCGGGCAAAGCGATCCCGAGAGTGCGCCCGAAAGGCATCACGTATCTCACGACTCGAACGCAGCAGTCGCCCGTCCTGGGCCTTGACAGAAACGATATACCGATCGGGGAACCTTCACACTGCTTCACGCGCAGTCGCGTTCGTCTTCACAGCTTCGTTGAGAACTCTCTTTAATCTAGATCAACTACGAAGCCCTTGTAGCGCTCGCTACTCTCACGCTCAAGGTCCCCCCTAGCTAGCTCTACGTTTAGGGAGTCCCCCCAGCCACCGCCCGGGAAAGTCTATCATCTATAGATTTCGCTTCCTTGGCCCTATCTAAATTGAGCTGTTGACCGTACTTGGTAGCGAAATCTCTAATCCTATGCTTAAGAGATCCCCAACACCTATTCCCGGTAACCGCCCCTACTAACGCCCGCTTGATTAGGGATTCCAGCCGGTCCTGGAACTCCCGTATCTCCAGTAAGGAGGTAATGAACTTCCAGTAGCCGGCCAGACTAGGCCTATTAGCTAACCGTAGACTGACCCTTACAAGTTTATGGTCAGTCCACGCTATCTAGTGGAACGTCGGACAACTAACAAAATCGATGTCAGCTCTTCTAACTAACACTCTGTCCAAGTAGGTACCCACTTTGGCAGAGGGCGAGCTTTCTAACCACGTCCACATCTCCCGCCCTGGGTGATCCAGACGAAACCTGTCGACCAGGTCATGACGAGTCATGAGGCCGGCAAGGCTGCTGTCACACCTTCCCCATCTACTAGCTCCCCGCCCGACCTTATCTATCTTGGGATCAAGGATCGCATTCCAATCATCCATTAAGACTAGCCGCTTCGAATCGTCCAGGAACGGCGCCAACCGACGAAAAAAGGAAACCCTCTCCGCAGCGAAATTGGGCGCATAAACCGCAACCAGACGAAACTTGAAACTTTTCACGGCAACATCGGCCACAATCAGTCGGCCCCCGTCACCCACACAAACAACGTCAACATCGGCATCAAGGCTGCGTCCAACTAGCAAGGAAACCCCAGCGCTGGCACGACAGCCATATGCTGAAAAAACATTACAAGCGCGCACACTTGCTTGAATCCCTCAATCCCCTCACATTCAACGTAGCAAGGTTAAGAGCCATCAATCCCACTTACCTTACTCACTGTCGACTACGGGCCGGAAATCCTTGGGAGTAAGGATGCCGACGGCCTGACGCAGGGATCCGGTACCGATCTCAGTGCTCACTCGGTCGACTCTGGTGATTCCCCCGACATCCATGGGGTACCTCAATTTTAGTGACCTATAGAAGGACGGGTGAACCAAAATCGGGACCCTGCCCGCACAGTAAGGTAACATTTTCCGCAGCATGGCATTCGTAGTGTCGGCCAACATTACGTCCGCCCGACTGGCTTCCTCAATAAAAAGCCAAAGCTCCTTAGTTCGGTTACCAGCTGCACGGACGAATGTGGTCAACATTGGTGCATTTTTAAAATTATACGGATTGGTAATGTCCGCGTTGTCAATTGTCTTAAGGGCCAACAGGGGCTTCAAGACTTTTTTGAGGACATGGTCCAGGTGCTGGGGCTCCAATATGTCTTCACAAAAGTTAAAAGAGTTTGTCGCCCGTCGCACCTCAGTTGAAGCCGACTGCGAGCGCTGCTTTGTTGCTGATGGTGGAGAGGTTGTTTTTCTGGTCACCGAATGGGACCGTGAGATCTGTTTAGGTGTAGTGATGGGTGATAGTGAAGGTGATTTTGGGGAGAGTGGGAAGTCGTCAGTGGGGGTATTTTTGGATTGTTGTGGGAGAGGGATTAATTGGGCTGGTCTTTCGGGTTTAGTGTTTTCCTCCCCCTTTGGTTGAGACTGGGATGGTGTTTGGGGATGCACTTTGTTGTCTTTGATGTGTTTTTTCGTGTTTTCCTCCCCCTTTTGTTGAGGCTGGGATGGTGTTTGGGGATGCACTTTGTTGTCTTTGATGTGTTTTTTCTCGCCCCCGTCTTTCTGCGAGTCCCCACTCTCCCTACGTCTCTTTAAATTAACTGCGACTTCCATGCTTTCTGTTTGATTTGTGTCTTTGGTTTTCTTTGGTTTAGCTGCTGCTGATGATGATGATGGTTTTGCAGAATGTACTGGCTGCTGTTTTGCAGTTGCTGATGATGCTGATTCTGATTGAGTCTTTGCTGCTGCTGATGGTTGTTGTTGCTGCTTTTCAGTTGTAGTAGTCTTGGTAGTGACGGTGGTTGTCGTGTTTGCCTTAGTAGGGGTCTTCTTTTTGTTTTTTCCTCTTTGTACCTGGGTCCACCCCTCTTCATCTTTATCGGGGTGGTCCCCAGTTTCTGCATTGGGACTTTCGCTAACTACTATCGCTGTTGTTTTTATAGTCGATGTAGTTGCTGCTGCTGCTGTAGTTGCCGTTGTTTGCAATATCTTTTGAGGTCAGGATTTGGAAAAGTGCCCCAGCTATTTACAATTCCAGCATTGGGGCTTCCTGCCCTCCACAACCACCGTCATTACTTGTGTCTCGTACTCGATAGTGTGGGGAATGGCTCCAAACCCCCCTCGGTCCAAACACATGGTGAAGACGTAATCACCGTGCGCTGTCCCGCTGCTAGACTTGGCTTTGGTGACATTTTCTATCTCACCATATTCACACAAATATGCCGCCAGCACTTCCTCGTTAAGCACTATCGGGACATTACACACGGTGATACGAATCCTTCGTCTCCCCATGTATTCGGGTTGGAGCCGGAAGAATTTGGAGTTTATACTCTCTCCGGCCAGCTTGGCTGCCAATTCCTGGGATGGCAGTAGCACATCCCAGGTGGCAAAACTGCGTCGGCAGTAGTATTTCGCCGGGATTCCTGCTCCTTTCAGTAAATCCTCGAAGGTCTCCAACCTTCGCGTCTTCAAATCCGTAATGACAAATGAGATTGTCTTTGGTTTCACCTGTTCCGGGATAGGAAAAATCCTATTTCCGTCAAAGTATTTGACGTACTTTTCCCTTATCTTTTTGAAGTCCGTGTTACAGGCGTTCTGATTAATTTTATCCGACCAGGAGGCCGGCAATGAAGGCACTTTTTGTGCGGGCGGAATGGTGCTACTGGCCGGAGAGAGAGTTGGCCATTTGCTTTCTGGTTTGGAGGGGGGACTTATGCCGTCAAAAATATCGGTAAGCGACGGAGATGGTGAAGGTGTCGCTACTGGTATTGGAGATTCGGCTGCCATAGTTGCTTATCAGGCAACTAGGCGAGACGAAAAAGTTCTTTTGTTTCTGGTATGAATGTGTGAAGAATGTAACGTTGTTATTTTTTCTTTTTTCCAACAGAAGAGTTCCAGAAAGTTTCCAAAAACAAGCTTTGACCCCCCTCAGCAAACAAATAACAATTGTTTCGGGGAGGGGGAGTCAACAAGCACTTGTCCACAGAATTAAGTGACAGCCTAACACCGCCTTAAAAAATATTAAACTTAATTGTGAGTCAAATAGACCTGCTCAATCATTTACTATGGATTATTTATTTGAAACTATGCTGCTGTATGCCAATTATATATCTTAGGAATGCTTGTTAAATAGAACTACAAATTTTACATAGCAATACTTGAAAGTATTTAACTGTGTTAAATAGTTAATAGAATTATTAGTAAAAGATAGCAATACCTGTAACCGTTTACGTGTGTGCAAACAAATGAGCTCAGCCACTCTTTTGAAAACAAAGATTACTATAAAATATTAGCTTAGTAATTATATATACGTGTGTGCGGACAGGATTTTGGCACTGAATAACCTATTAGAGTTGATATGCCATAAAACAACACCCAACCTTTCAGAAACTGAAGCATCTGAATTCAGTATTGCTCTTTTTTTTTTTTTGTGATCCAATACTTAAGCCTTCTAGAAAAATAACAGTATTTTAGCATCTAAATGTTTATCACGTTGCAAATACGGCATTATTCGATTTTTTCCTGTTCTTTCGAACAATAGGTTCTCTTCGTGTCTTTCATATTGTCAACATAACACGCGTGATTTTAATGGTTAGCAAGCGAGGTGAGCAAGTCGGTACAGTTTAAGATACTCAGACTGTATACTCTGCAGATGGGTAAGAAACGCATCTCTAAAAAGAATTGAAGTGTTTAGGATTTGACTGTAAATTACATCTGATGGTGAGCTTCCGGTTCTAGGGACCCGAGATGTGGAATACACCTTCATTGTGCGTAAATAAAGGGATTAAAAAGGAATCATCATTCTCATGTCGCGCTTACAGTACAGATATCCCTGACCGTCTCCCGCCACCCTTCCCTATCATCCATTGCTTCCGGTAGGTCCTCAGGGCTACATCCCATATTGGCACTGAGCTGTTGTTTGTAGGTTCGAGCTGGTAGTCCTGCCTATGCACGTCTATGTGAAGGGGTCCACAGGAGTACACTACTTATGAGCTCCTCCCTACTTGTCCCGCTGTGTCCCGCATGTCATGTTCCTCTAACTTGGCTAGTTTTTGTGATGGATGTTAGGTGGCCGTACAACTGCTGCTTTGTTGGGTACTGTCTCCAGGACTTGTTCAATATTGCTCGCAGCATTCTTGTGTAGTTGCCGTCAAATTTTTTCTCCATACGTTTAGTTAGCGTCTATGTAGTGCATCCATATAGCAGTATCGACACGACCGCTGCTTGGAAGAAACTGCGTTTCATTTTATTGGTCAGGTCTGACTTCCATATGACCAATAGCCTATCGATAGCAGTCCATGCCTTTGCTAGTCGCGTGTCGATGTCAGTCTCGGTTGATGAGACACGGCCCCCCTAAAAAGGAATAATTACTTGAAACCATATAATTGTGTAAATTTGTGTTAGATAAGAATACTTGATATAATATAAATATACAAAAATCACTTAAGTTACACAGAAAATGTAAATGTAATCGTATTATGAACGCGATTTCCTAAACCTGTATCGGTTGACATGCCGTTAAAATCAGGTCTAATCAAATTATTACTAAAGTATTTCGACTTTTAATGGGTGCTCTGTCCCCTGGTCATCTTTAACTTTTATCACAAACTTATTGCTAGACACGCAAAAAAAAAAGCGCGAATCAGTAATAAAAGATGAGCTGTTAACGAAAATTTTACTATCTTTGATCTATGATGCTCTTCGTTGTGTTAGATCAACAATATGGGTGAGCTATGATTTATATATCCATTACCGCTTATGTTGGATTTTGCAATCGAAATTCATTTGGACACCAACCATACGATCAACTGTGTCTGTCCGAGGATGCAGGGATTCGACCAATCAAGAACGAATTGTGGAGGACCGCTATCTGACATGAAAATCAAATCTTCAGTATTTCCCTAAGTACTACGAACTTGGCCTGCAGGGTAGGGTGCTTTTTGACATACATGGAATTGTGAAGGAGTTAACTTTTGAAATTCACACACACACACACACACATATGTATATATAGCTTTTAAGATGAACCTTTGACTTTATAAGACGCTGGGTGATTTCTGGAGACATTTTTTGATGGGGGATCTTATAAGCCATCAAATACTGTGTGTTGTGTGTGTGTGTGTGTATCAACCGAGACTGACATCAACACGCAGCGAACGAAGGCATGGACAGCTATCGATAAGCTATCGATCATATGGAAGTCAGACCTGACCAATAAAATGAAACGCAGTTTCTTCCAAGCTGCGGTGGTGTCGATATTGCTATATGGATCCACTACCTAGACGCTAAGAAAACGGCTGGAGAAAAAACTAGACAATTACACAAGAATGCTGCGAGCAATATTGAACAAGCACCAACTATACGGCCAACTATCTCCCATCACAAAAACTATCCAATTTAGACGAACCAGACATGCAGGACACTGCTGGAGAAGCAGGGATGAGCTCATAAGTGATGTACTCCTATGGACCCCCACATACGGGATGTAGCCCTGAAGACCTGCCAGAGGCGATGAACAATGGGGAGAAGTGGCGAGAGAAGGTCAGGGATATCCGTGCTGGCGGCACGACATGATGATGATGATGATGAGATATAATATATATATATATATATACACACGAGGATTGGCTGAAAAGTTTATGGACTGATTAAAATATTCATGGAATATAACCAAATGTGGTTTATTCCTCAACATAGTCCCCTTGTGGTCCCCACGCACCCTCTATCGGTGTTACAGTGAGTGGATCCCGCTCGTCAAAAAAGTTAACTAACATATGACATCATATGAACTTTTCAGCTCACCATATATATATATATATATATATACACACGCAAACACGACTGTGAATATTTGGAAAGGTTAACTTAAGTAGAAAGTGTGCTGGCTGAATTTACGTTTGACATATCGTAAAAGTAAATTAGATAGGGTTACTATTCGGTTTGTGAAAACATTGACTGTCGTAAACTTGATTGGTAATATCAGTTGGTAAAATTATCATGGTATAATTGATAAGGGTAAAAGTTTTCCTTCAGAATTAACAGGGTATGTTTTTTTGCTTCGAAGCGAAAAAAAAAAAAAACCACCGGGATAAGTATAAAATACAATTAGATTTAAGTGTTTCATTTGCTACATTTAAGATATTTTTCCCTGTCTAGTCTTGTTAAAACAAGAATAAGATGTGATTCTCTCAATTTTGATGGCTTTGTAGTCGTCAAACGAGAAAATAACCGACTTATTTTGCGGAAAAAGATGTAAACTTAAAGAGGAATCCTCTTGAAGCTGTCTCGTCAGAAACAATTGTCTTTTAAACTCGCCATTTTGATTGATGATATAACTTGGATGTACAAAAGTAAATAGTGTGATAAAATCTATTGACCATTTATTAGGATGACATGGATTTTTAGTTCGTTCCTAGTGATCCCATGTGCTTTGACAAGCTGTCACATTGTTATTAGTAAACAGGGGGATGGCAGTGCGTCAAGGCATTCTAGCCCAACACGTGTGTAACCGGAAGGAGACCACGTGTTTATCACGTGGTCAGATTTAGACAGAGTGCAGAGAATCGGGAGTCGAGCCAGGGATAGGCAGCCGATCAGCGACGTCTCGGACGATACGGCTTGCAAGGGGGTGCAAGCGTTGGGACCCCTGGCTCCCGGAAAAAGATATGGGACAAGAAGTCCCCCCTCTAAGTATATGTCTCTCAAACTTACAACAAACTGTGGGCCCCTTTCGAGAATAAAATGAGATATATTTTATAAAGAAGTGTTTCGTTCGTTCATTATCTTTGATTATGTTCCGCGTAGTTCATAAAGACACAACTGAGTATGCAACATAATTATTTGTTTTAGATAGTAATAATGTTAATTGTGTGGCAAATTGTTTGAAGTAGATAGGAATGTTTAATATGACAGTGGACAAGAAAAGCCGTAAGAATCAGTTGTACAAAAATGTAAATATAAACACACAAATGATCGCGATTTCCGAACTTTTGGACATAAAGTAACCCTATACAGGTTGTCATGCCGTTAAAATAACTCTTTAAAGTTATAACCTGAAAATAGGTGGACGGCAAATTTTTGCCTTCATAATTCAGACTACTGTGTATGTCGGCATATAAGACAACTTTTTTTAATCTTTAAAAAATCCCCTCCAAAGCTAGGGGTGTCTTCTTATACGCCTTGTATAAAATGTGAGCTTTAAATCCTGTGGTGTACGAGAAGTTATTAACTCGAGTAATAATTGACGGTAAGCTTACCGCTGCCTTATAACTATACACTTGAGAAATCACTGTAATTCACCTATTGTAATAAAATAAAAGTATTATCGTTTATAACATGTGGTATGATTATACTGCTATAATAAATTCATTTTTTGCAAGAGCAATCCTTCACTGTCAGTTTGTTGGAGGTAAATATAGCGACAATATTATATATCACAAAGAATATCCTCACCAGATGTATTACAGTGAATTTCGATAAGTAAGTTGATTAAGACGTGTAATCTAACTGTAGGTGTATTATTGCAGCCAGTAAGAATAGAGTTCTGTGCTACAGTCGGTATATATATATACACGCCGAGAATATACGGGAATGGTATATGAATTAACGGCAGGCAAAAGAGAAAGTTTCGTGGGCTTGTTTACGCTAAAGATGAGCACATTTAATTTCCTAAGAAATCGGCAGATTTAAGTTAAAATTACAAAAAACATTTTTTGAATGATTTTAAATGCCAGTAAGACTTCAAGTCCACCATATGTGCTGTTCGTACTTAACCTTGAATAAGATAAGTGTCTACCTTTGAGTGGGTAGTCTTATTCGACGAGTATTACAAAAAAAAGGAAAGCCTACATTTTAACTTTAAAAAGTTTTGGTATCGTTTTATACACCGAAAAATACGGTATATATTGATAGCATTTAGTTATTTCATGGTTTATATGGACAAGTTTTTATTCATAAAGGCTGGAGCTAAAATGCTGCTATGGATCGACGTGAGGAACGAAATATCCCAGAAGTGTCTGACGAAATTTCAGTGACTCAGAAGGTATAGCCAAGATTGATATTCTTAAAGAAGTAATTAAGTCTAGTATTCTGAAAGAAAATTATATCGGCATTTCGTTAGGGTGATGTCATTTTCGTAAGTGAAACTTGTGAAAATCAGCCGCTCTGTTTAGGTAAACGTCCAAAAGGCTCTTTGACACCAATTTGTGGTTTGAAATTGTCAGTCATTACCATAAATATATACTCGTGGCACCGAACGACTTCCTTAAGACTACTCATTATTATACAAGAGAAATACATGTCTTTAACTTTGTCTAACACTATTTAGCGACCAAACGATTTTCTGGGAATTGTAAAGACTAATAAAGAAAGCGTTTGGAATGGTGGGATGTTCAAATTACAGTCATGTTATATCTTCTATGGCCACAGAGATCGAGACGGTTAAAAGTTTGTCAGGCTCTGGGGTAATATAAAACGCTTGGTATTTTGATCTGTTACAAATCGAGAAACGGTTAACTCTAGTAGATTATGTCTGACCATTGAAAGTTTAGCGTGGTAAGTAGTCTTACTGAATGTCAGAGTGCATCCGGACAATCTTAAATTTTCCTTTTCAAATAACTTGACTCGGGCTTTGGACATCGTAAAATGTTGATATTGTGACTAAGGCTGAAGAAATCTAAGTTTTAAATATCACAGAAAAAAATTCCAAAAGAAATGCTGAATAGGGTCTGTTTTTTTTATTTGCAAGTGCATTTATTTGAAAAAAATAGCGAAGAGAAAACATACGACAGACTCAAATCAGTCATTAAAAACAAAACAAATGGCAATGAATTTACAGTTATCAATGAAATATTTTGCTGGAAAAGGAAATTTTTTCTACATCTTTCTTCGAAGTGCTCGGACGTCATGTTTTTATCGGGATCATAAAATTATTAAATGTCTTTCCTTCCGGCACCACCACCAATTCTCTCGAGGAAAGCCGTTCGCTTTGGCGTCCAAAAATCAAGCCAAAATAGAAAAAAACAAGACATTAAAGTTACTGTTTATAAGTTTTAACGTGATTTGCAAAAAACTTACAATTTTAGGAGTAAAAATGTATTAATTTGACAAAAATCATGTCATGGTAATTGATTCATAGGTAAATTCATCTCTGTTGTCTGTGGCTGTAAAATACGCCAGCTGCATCTTTGCAGAGGAGTAAGACCTTCTCCATAACGAGCGGCTTGATAATGACTCTAAACGATCTGATGATTTGACTAGTCCTTTACGCTACTTGAAATCATTTAACAGGTGATTAATGTTAAATTTAATTCTTAGTATGACATTACTAGTCTTGGAACTTTTCAACTGTGTGCTTGTTCAGTCGGCTGGGGCTGTAGAATATACCGACTGCACATCAGCAGAGGGGTAAGATAACCCCCACAACGGGTGTCCAAGATATGATACTAAACAATCTGATGGTGAGTTTCCAGTGATGCTGAAGTTTTGCAGAATGTGGAGCACCCTTTTTTCGCCATTGTTCCCAGGTCCACTGTTGCCCAGAGTTGTTGCGCTTTATAGGGTCCTATCTCTGAGTTAAATAGAAGTAAACTGCGTACTTATGCTAAACTGAAAAGTTTGATAGAGAACTGTTTAGACATTTAACTGTGTGTAAACAAAATCTATACTTATACTAAACTGAATTGATTGAATTAGAACTGTTTGACTTAACTGAATAGCGGAACAGTCATATGGATGGGTCTCAGGGGTCGCGAGTTAAAGAACCCTAGTCCAAGTCCTTTTAAAGTTCAAGAGTTTCTCCTCTTCTAAAAGTGGAAAAACGGCACAGTTACCTTGTCTTTCGAGGAAATCTTCCTAAGATAATGAACGGCAGTTTCTCAATGAGTTTTGATTAGCTTTATTTAGCTAGACAAGTACTTATACATTCTTCAGATTGCTTACAGAATCAGAATAGTTTTCATTTGTGGAAAAGAAATTTATCAAACATAAATTTACTTTCTACACATGCTGTTGAAATTTGAAAATATTTGAACGAGAATCGGTCAAGTTATAAGATTACGAAATGATCTCAATTTTTCTGTAACACTGTGGGTGTTTTCCTGATATGTAACTAAATTAAACTATTGAAAATATTTGACGAATTAATAAGTTTATTTACTTTCAAAAGAGCGACTTGCCTTTTGTCTTCGTATAGAAGCTTTATACAGTGATTGTAAAAGTAGCAAGTTTTCACTGCAGAAATCTGAGACCGTATTGCTCAGAAATTATTCTAATGAATACCGTTTATATAGACCTTATGGGTTGTTTCCTTTCTATTTTTGACCACTTTTTCCGGTGTTTGTGATTATCAAATCAACTGGTATGAAAAGTCTGGCATGATAGATTGCTTTCTATAAAAAGGGCTGGTGTACAGCAAATAGACTGAACGCGGCATTGTCAACGATGAGTTTTTCGTGCAAATGACGTTATAACCCATTTTAAGCGCAATTCGATTATATCAACAGGAAAAGGACCATTTTATCGTCATTAGCAGTAGGTTAGATAACTCTCTGGGCGGTCCCAGGGAAATAAAAACACCCACGCAACAAAACATCCACGCCTCGAGTCTAAAGTACAAAAACCCTTGGATAGATAAAAACGTTACAGGATTTTAAAGTAATTTTTAACAGTTTTAAGTTCTTTGTTTTTGGCGAAAAGTACTTACCTTCCTTCATATTTTAATTCGTTTTTTAAATTTAACTTTAGAACAGAAATTACTTGTAATCATTGCAATTATCTCCTCATTTCTACGATTGTGTCAAACAAATGACTGACTTCCTGAATACAAAATAGACCCTTTCCCCCGGTCGGCAGGGCTTAGTATACGCTGACTGTATCCACTGCAGACAGCAAGCCCTTACCCCACCAAAAAGTGTCCTGCATATGGCACTATACGACCATTTAAATAACCCATCACAGCCTTTACCCTCAGGTCCACTCTAACCCGGGAGGGTAGTACCTATTGGGAGCTTATCTATGGGTTAATTAGTTCTGTTTGCATTAGATAGCTATATACTTGGCATAATGGTTGGTATACTCCAATAGTCCGGGAGACCCGGGTTCAATCCCAAGTCGAGTCATACCAAAGACTCAAAAAATGTTACTTTTGCCTCCTTACTTAGCACTCAGAATTATAAGGTACGGATCAAGGGGAAGTGAAGAAATCCAGAATTGGCACCAACCCTTGCACTTCGGTTTAGTAGTTAATGAAAAAGGAGCCTTCGTGTTACCCACGACTATTCTCGGCCAACTTACTTACTTAGGAATACTTGCTATCACGTAACTTTATGCAAAAAAAAAAAAAAAAAATTAGACAAGAATGTAAATTTAAATGTACATTGTATGGAAGTACTTTTTTTGCTAAACGATCTTTCAAATTAATAAATTGAGTATTTTCCTGAGTAATATTTTTCTCTTTTTTTGGTCTGGATATTGAATTCTACGGTCATTAAGTAGTGTTTTTCTCCTTTACTGATTATATTATCAAATACCCCTTAATTTCTGGCCTTGTGCCAAACTAATCTAAGAAAATGATTATAGAGTTACTGACTACAAAATGTGTTTTTTTCCCCCCTCCCCGGGAAAATGAATGATATTTCCCACTGTTATTAGAATTTCCTCATTTTGATGGAGTAGTAAATTTACTGAATGAAATTAGGTGTCATGGTGGTTCCAGCCATCAGGTGAAAACTACTTTGATACGCACTTAATATCTGTACCAAAAAAGCTTTTCTAAGATTTTCAAGTCTCTGATATCTCCCGAGTGTTAAAAACATCAACAACAGTGATATTTTGAAATAATTATTTATTTTGAATGGTATTTTCATCATAAATGTCAGAAGTACGCTTAGCGTAATGAATGAAATCGGCAACCTGAGTGAAAATCCTGGACAAGGTGTTTGCAGTTCACCAGTCGGCAGGTGAAGTAGAATACACCGACTGCATCTCTGCAAAGAGATGAAACCTCTACCCAAAGATAATCCTAGATATGGCACAAGATTATCTGATGGTGAAGCTCCAGTCATAGAGCTTTGGGGAAATGTAGAGTATCCCTTCATTGCTATTACTCCCAGGTCCACTATGATCCAGAGTAGTAGTACCTGGGCGGATCAAATAAAACTGTTTGATATTTAAACTGTGAGTAAACAAATGACTTGAATTAAATCGAATTGTTAGAAATAGAACTGTTTGATTATTTAGTTGTGTGAACAGATGAATGATGTTTTATTTGAATTATTAGTGACATTGCAAGAGTTGGAACCATTTAACTGTGTGCAAATAAATGAATAGTGTTGAAATATTAGTGATAAATAGTAATGTTATTTGACTGTGTGCCTGAATTGAATTATTGGTATTACATAGCAATACTTGGAATCGATTGACGTGTGCAAATGAAAAATTGTGTCCAATGGTAATAATTGTAACCACTTCGTTGGGTGCAAACAAATAAGTAGGTGACCGTAGTCGAGGGCGACCAGAAGGCTCCATTTTCAATAGCTACAACACCGAGATGAAGGGTTGGGCGCTACTCTTTTCCCTGGATTGCTCAATTTTACCCTTGATATGTACCTTATATTACTGAGTGTTAAGCAAGAAGGTATAAAGCACCATTTTTAAAGTCTTTGGTATGACGCGACCTAGGATTGGACCCAGATCTCCCAGACCATTGGCGAACACTCTACCCACTCGGCCAATGAGCCGATTAGGTAGCAATAATTGAAACTATTTTACAATGTAGAAAAATATCAATACTGGTGTGCCAAAAAAGTTTGTTCTAGTCAATTTAAAAAAAAAATCACTTGCAAAACATGTAAGTGTGCAAACAAATGACCGATATTGAATTAAATTGTGACAGTATATAGGAATACATGAGGCCATCTAACTGTGTGCAAAAAAAAAAAAAAAGAGAAAAAAGAGCACTGGCTCTTTTTAAAATGTTATTAACAAAATTTCTACAGATCATATTCAGTATATTTGTATGAACCGGTTTTGGCGTTAAATAACTTAGAAGGGTTGATATGCCATAAAATCCAACAAACCAACTATACTGTGCTCATATCAAAAGTATCAATCAAACAATATAATTACAGGAAGAAAGAAGTATTTGGATACTTTAAAAATATTCATGAAATAGACTTCCTATGTTGACATTTATTCTAAACCTATTCAAATTTTATTTAGCTTGGTCGTTTAAAGTCGGACCGGAATTTTAGATGTTTTGTTCTATTTTCCGGTTTTATATTTTGAAATTTAGAATTCCTTTCTGCTTTCTAAAAGATGTACCTTCGTAGTATTCATTAAAATCGCCAGCACGAAAAGATACAATTATTTCTGAGATATTTGTGGGTCTGACACAATGAGAGCTTGTAGTGTAAGTTATCTCACACGCTAGAATCAGACGAAAAAAATCCTCAAACCAAACACGCACAAAGTCTCTCACACACACACACACATTCATACACACAACAATCGACTGCATAAGTCATTTATATTTTTTCTTTTGTCTAATTCTCTTAGACAACCTTCAGCTTAAGTATTTTGGATGTCTGTGTGATAGACTTTGGGAAAGATTTTAAATTTTCTTTTGCGTGCAAGATAAAAACGCTCGAACCTTACATATGTCTAAAAAGTTTTTTGTTTTTGTTTTGTTTTTTTTAAAAAAACAGCAACTTTATAGATCAATACTTTCTCAATTCCAACCCATTTTTTTCTTCATTCTATTGTTTTCTTTTTCCCTCTTTTTTTTTTTTTTTTTTGTATGTGTTAATTTTTTTTATCAACCCTTCAAAGTACTGAATGATACAGATATGTAGTAACGGGAACATTTCATTTCGATTTGTACAGCAAAAGCAATCTTTTATTTTACTGCTATCTTCACTTCACGCACTGTTTCCTTGCCTTCTCGGTAGCTTTTGTTGTCAAACTTTCACAGTCGATTCATGCATTTATCTGAAAAAGCTGCCAAGGCTTTGTATTGATTAGACAACCACAAATGTTCAATGCATTAATCTTTTTTGTATTCTTCGCCGTTCTAAATTGCTTTCTGTGAATATGAAGTTAATATTGTAGATATTAAATAATCTGTACTTTGTCAGACGGAATGTACTTCTGTGTACTTTGTTAGACTTAAAGGCTCTTGGTTTTGTATACCAGATGGAATGGCCCTCCATGTACTTTGTCAAATGGAATGTGAACGTTTTTTATTCTGTTCAAAAGAAGTAAAGAAAAATTAAACAGGAAAATGGCTAAAATTCCCAAAGATTGACTTCTAGAGATGTTAAAGCGAAATTACTTATCTTTTTAAAATATCAAACACAATGAGTGATTTATAAAAAAAATAGTATCATAATTCATTCTAGCGTATTTGTTTATTCGACATTATCCAACGTTGGAAAGATGGAAATGCTGGAACATGAGCTTGTGCTTTAGTTTTTATTTATCAGAAAATAAAAGCATTACTTCTTAAATTCAGAAACTTGATAAGTGTTTGTCGTAAATCAGATGTGAAAATACTGAATGGTTTTATTATAAACTTAAATGTAAAATCGCCCAGTATATTCTAGATAAGTAATGTATATTCTAGTGTAGAGTTTTAATTTTGAAGAAAAAAGGTTTGCATCGTCTTCGTCTTACTTGTATAATTTTGTAAAATTCAAATATGTCAAGGTTGAAGAGCAACCTGTGACTTGATTATTCTATAAAAGTGAATTTACCGGATTAATCAAAATTTTCACTTAATCAAGAAAATGTCTGATACGCTGTGAAACTTTGCCTGAAAGCTTTTTGATATTTCTTTTCTTAAATTGATTAGCAAGATGTATGTTGAGAGTCTTCTGAGCAAACTATCGGACATTATAAAATATTCTTGCCGCCAAGAAAACTTCCAATAGTTCCGATACTCATGAATAGGTCGAATGTTGATAACCTAATTACTTTACGTGTAACAAATTAAGTATGAAATGACGCCAGATGAGTTAATATACTGTTAAAAAGAATTAACAAGTAAACATCATCTCTGGCACCAGTAAACACGAAGGGGAAAATAATTCATTAGGTTAAAAATGTTGGTGTGCGAGATCAGTTTAACACTTTTGCCGCAGAAATATATTCAGTTAATTTGATTCCAAAATCTTTCGCTTTTTTATATAGTTTTAATATCAAAACATTGTTTACCTATCAATATTTTTTTTAATTGAAAAGCCCTTTTAAATGATTTGAAGTTCTATAATCGGTCTTGAAGTTTATTAGCAGGATAAGATTTTATTAGTACGATGAAGACATTCAAAATTAATGTGGACCTAAATATTCGTAAAAATTTATTGAACCAGTTTCAAATGAATAGAAAGCATGACGTAATTTTGGATGTAAATTAAATAACTGTAGAATACAATATATATATATATATATATATAAAACCAAAGTTACTGAGTTTCATTTATTCCCATGAAAAATGCTTGCGTAAGTGTAGAAAATCAGTTTGCTTTTTACTCAGTCGACTTAAAAAGAAAATAATGGAAAATTTGAAGTCATCAAATTTTGCCACATCTAAATTCGTTGAATTTTATACTAGATTAAAAATAAGTTCCTTGACGAACTGTTGAAATTTCTAGTAAGTAGTTCTTTTTCCAGCTTTTTATATTAGAAAAAAAAATTAATTTCTACAAATATTTTCGTTTTTTAAGGGGAAAATCACAACATTTATGAGGAAGTATGTATTTACCCAATCCCTTCGCAAATGGCATGATGTGACACCTACGAGGGGCCTTCAATAAGTTTTCAGACTTTTTTTGTATGGGTACTTTTATTGATAGTTCACACATGAAACTCTAGTCCCCTTCGAAGTAATCTCCTCCGGCTGCGATGCACTTGCTGTACCGTTCCGACAACTTGTGGAAGGCTCCACGGAAGTCCTCTTGTGTGAGCGTGTCAATGACCTTCGTCACAGCCTCCTTCATCTCCTCAGTCGTCCCATAACGACAGCCTCTAAGTTTTTCCTTGAGCTTAGGGAATTACAAAAAGTCACAGGGAGCAAGGTCTCGACTATAGGGAGGGTGAGGAACTGTCTTAATGCCCATCTTGGTCAAATAGTCTGTGACAAGGATGGAGTTGTGGACTGGTGCATTGTCCTGGTGGAAATGCCACTGACCCGATTTGAAGAGTGCTGACCTCTTCCGATGGAATCTCTTCCTGAACTCCCTTAAAACCTCAACATAGTATTCCTTGTTGACTGTCTATCCAGTGGGAACCCAGTGCATGTAGATCATACCAGTACTGTCAAAAAACGGCTCATCAAAAGCTTGTGGGTGGATTTGCCCTGTCTGGCCTTCTTGGGTCTGGGAGAGCCAGCATGCTTCCACTGGGAAATCTCTCTCTGGGTCATAGCAATAGATCGAGCTTTCATCGCAGGTTACCAGAACATCAAGAACTGCGGGACCTGAATTGATCAGCTCGACCATCTCCCTGCTGTCATGACAACGCCTTTCTTTCTGATCTTCTCTGGGCACCCTTGGGACAAACTTCGCGCAAATCTTCCGCATCTTCAGTTCCTCGCGAATAATTGTGTGTACAGTTCCCACACTGACATCAAACTGTGCACTAATTGTCTCTATAGACACACGACGGTCTTTATCCATGAAATTCTTTATTTGGTCAATCAACCCTGGTGTTCTGACTTCCTTACGCCTCCCACATCTCTCATCATCCGTCAGAGACACCCTGCCTTCCTTGAATCTCATATGCCACTCAAAAACTGATGCTCGATTCATGCAAGATGGTCCAAAAGCCGTCTGAAGCATTCCATATGTTTCTGGGTTTTTTTTCCAAGTTCAAAAGAGAATTTTATTTGCATATCATTCTTCTAAAGTGTCTTTACGTCCATATTGCATTTTTGAAATTCACCAGCTGTGACAATCAGGCTTTAGTAGGGTGTATTCTAATTCCTAGTGTAGCTGTTTATTTGAAGCTGAAATCATAAAAATTGGTCAGTCATCTCATATGATGTATAGCAATAACATACTGAATGTTCAAAAATGTAAGACAATTTTAAATACCTGTACAAAAAAGTCTGGAAACTTATTTAATGGCCCTTGTATGTGAATTTTTCAGTGGTTTACAGCTGGTTTGAATTCATGTTTCCTTCTCCTTCGGTAGTTGCCTTATCAAGGATAGAATCCGGTTTTTTTGGTAGGTATGATGAATTCGCGTCAGTTTGTTATGGTTCGGGGGCAGTATTGATGGAATCGTTCAAGAAAGTAAATGGGGCGGCAATAGGTCATCCAGGTCTCTTCGTCATGCGGGAGGATGGAGAAGATACTGCTTTGTATACATTTACTTTGATTGTCCTTATGACACTAACCTGCATCCGTTAATGTCGCTACTGTCTTTGATCTCAGCGGAGTATGAAGACATCCCAGTAATTGGGAGAGTTCCCAAGGCATAGTGGCTAACGTGCTGAACTGCGCCATCTTAGTAAGCGAGTTCAAACTCCAGTCACACTATTATGTTCTCTTTCAGACTAATTCTCTTGGGAAAAAGAAATGAACCCCAGTTATCTTCCAAGCTATGTATTAGATAGTACCACTGCTGTTTTTCTTCAATAATGAGTTTGGATTTAGATAACTCACGAAGGTTGACATGGCATTAAACAAATAAAATCAACCCAAAACCAGTTGTGGCCTAGTCGGCTGGAGCTGCCGAATACACTGACTGCATATCTGCAGAGATATAAGACCCCATCAAATAAGTGTCTTGGATATGACACTAAACAATCTAATGGTGAGGTTCCAGTAATGCAGAAGTTTTGGGGTGTATGGACAATTCCTTCATTGCCATCGCTCCCAGGTCCACTCTGACCCAGAGTGGTAGAACTAGATAGGGTGCTATCTTTCGGTCAAATAGAACTGTTTGACATTTAAATTGTGTTTGGGATTTAACTGTTTTTACATTTAACTGGGTGTAAATTAATCATATTTACCAACCCCTCCGCTCGGGCAGGATATGACACAAGGTCAATTTTTAAGCGAAGTTTAACAGGTTTGAATTCAGAGTTTTCCTTCTCCTAGACTAGTTGCCTCACCAAGGCTGAAGAACCTAGTCTGCCCTACTATTTACCCATAGCTGGAGGGAGAATAATTGGATTCATACCTTTCCCAAGGGCATTAGAGCTATGTGAAATGCAATTAGTCTCATCCAGGATTTGAACTCGTGTCGTCGTGTCCATTTCCTATGACGATAACCATTACACCACGGGCACCTCCTGTGTGCAAGTTAATGACTGACGTTTGATTGAATTTTTAGTGATACATAGCAATACTTGGGACTATTTAACTTGACATGCTTAACTGAATTTTCAAAATAGAACTGTTTTTATATTTAAGTGTGTGTAAACAAGAGAACTGTATTTAAATAAATGACATGATGTGTGTAAGCAACAAACTGTACTTATACTAAAATGAATTGTTTGAAATAGAGCTGTTTTTACATTTTAAATTTCTATTCGATTTAGAAACAAATAAGTGAAACTATTTTGCTGCGTGAAAAAAAAATGTGTTCTGGATCGTTTAAAAATATTAATCATATATTCAATATGTATGCATAAAAAGCATTTGACATTAGCAGTGGGATGTCCTCGTGGTATAATGGTTAAAGCGATGGACCGTGGACTCGTAGTGAGTTCGAACTTAAGTCACGCTATTACGTTCACTTTCGGACAAATACCTTTGGGAAAGGTAGAAACCCCTTTTTCTTCCCAGCTATCGGTTAAATACTGCCACTTCTGTTCTTCTAGAAGGATGGATTTGGCATTAAATAACCTACAAAGGCTGATATGCCTTTGAACAAAGAAACCAAACCATTGAATAGCCTATAATAGTTGATATGCCATAAAACCAAACCAAACTAGCAGTTCTTCTTAGATCAACTTCGACCCTGAATTATGGGACTCTTAACTCGTTCTTTCAATGGTTTAAATAGATATTTTTAAGCCGTTCGTATGGTATTGGAATGTTTTGAAACTATGTGAAAGCAAATTATTAGATAGCAATCGTTTGTTGAAATCATAATGGTGTGTAAATTATTAGATAGGAACACTCGATGCAAACAATTTTTTAAAAAATGTAAGTGAATATTGAAAATATAGAAATGAATATTGTTAGACATTTATAAATTTTGACATTAAGTTACTCATAAGGGGTATATATGCCTTTTAAATAAACAGAACCCAAATTAGCAATATTTGAAATATTAAAAGAAATACTTTTAAGAAATTAAACAAATTGTATGAAAAGATAAATATCATATCTGATTCGATATCTAAACATCATTTGTGACAAGATAATTGTGTATAAATTATTCGTATTATATCAGAATGTTTGAGACTACATCGCTTCCTGCAAACAAATTAATTCAAAGAAATAACCATCAGATAGTGAGACTCTGGTCCGGGATTTTTGGATAATGGGGAGGACTCCTTTATGTCTATTACACCCAGGTTCTCTCTGCCCTGGATTAGTGTAGCACCTTTTTAGGGTCTACCTTTGAGTCAAAAAGAAATCTTGAATCCTTTTCTTTACTTGAAACCATTTAACTGGAGTCTAGTCGCCTGGGATTGTAGAATATGCCGACTGCATATCTGCTGACGAATAAGACATCCCTGTGTTCTAAAGGACGCTAAACTATCTGATGGTGAGGCTCTAGTCCTGGAGCTTTAGGAAATGGAAATACCACTTCATTACCATTACTCTCTGGTTCACTCTGACCAGGAGTGGTATTACTTTTTAGGGTCTCACCTACAGGTAAAATAGAATTGTTTAACCCTTTAACTGTGTGTAACCAAATGATTTATTCGTATTAGATAACAATACTTGAAACAAATGAGCTTTGGCTTGTTTAAAATGTTGCCAACAAACTATTCGTTTAAGAATCATATATTTATGTAATATATGTATGAATATGATTTGGCGTTAAATAACCTGCAAGGGTTATTTCATAAACCCAACCCTTGTCGTCAAGGGATATCACACAACGCAGATAGCGGAACATTTGAACTATTTTCAGCTCTGTCTGACCATTTGAGATAGGAAGGGTGGTAGCTGTCTCGTGACGCCGACTGGCGAAGAGCCTCCATTTATAGGCTCACCTCAAGACTGAAAAGTTCAGAGGTCTGTTCAAAGCAAAAAGTGATACACTGCAATGCACATCCTTCATGAGGAACAACAGCAGAATCATTATCGATTTGCAATTCTTTTAAAAGTTGTTCTAATATCTTGTAACGGGCTTACAATCATCTAAAGTTAAAATGGCGACCATCTGTGCGGAAACGGATATAGTTACCTTCCTTGTCGTCCATGTTTTTATTGGCCTATCTCAACATTGTAACGATGACCACTGAGATTAGAATAAGTAAAAGATGTAATTGTTTAACGGAAAACCATCGACATGTGGGTTATTTTATCAAAATTTTATTCACTTGTAAATGTTTTAATTATAACTATTCATATTTTCACCGTTTTACTGCCATCTTTTTTAAAATTTAAACTTATTTGACAATGGTTTCAAGTAACAAATAATTATAATCCTGAGTAAAGAATTATTGCTTTATGTAACTTTTTTTTAAAAGAAAGTAATCCAGTTATGTGGTATCAACTATGCTTATATAAAAATTGTAATATATATATAATCCTATGGGTTAAAGTAACTATTCCTGTGTAATAATTGTTTACACTTACATTGTTTAAAGTAACAGTCTTTTTTAGGATAATTATACATTCAACATGCTAAAGTGGATTGCTTGAAATAGAACTGTTTGATTATTTAAATGTGTATTCAAATGACTGATGTTTATTAAATTGTTGGTGTTGAATGGCAATATTTAAAAACACTTAACTGTGCGCAAACAAATGATCAATTGTCAATAGAATTATTCGTATTAGATAGAAATAAATGGAAGAATTAACTTTTTAAAAATTAGCTTCATATATTCATCTGCAATTTTTAAATTGTAAATATCATTATATAACATGTAACGTAAGATGGATATTTCAGAAATTACTGATTTCTTTTTTAATACATTGCAAAGACAGTCTTTAAATTATGTTATTAGATTTAAGATAATTATTTTTATCTGAACATTTTATTTTTCATATTTGTTTTCACGAAATAGTATCGTTAGAAGCAGTTTTGTTCAAACGAGCTGATTCCATTTATTTTATCAAAATCAGCGTTTAATTTGATTAGATTTATATTATTTATTTATTTATTTTTTTAATGGGGTAATTAAATATTCGTATTTACTTAATTCGTAAAGAAATATTTTGCTATTTTAGTCAATTGCTTTAAAAAGATGAAGTATTTTATGAATGGTCATTTTTGAAACGACCAATCCAATTTTCATTTAATGAGATGAATTTCTTAATTAAAAGATTAAAAGATCTATAATGAAGAGTATTATAAGAATTTCAAATTATTATGCATAAACGTGCTTATACACAAGAATGCTGCGAGCAATATTGAACAAGTCCTGGAGGCAACACCCCACAAAGCAGCTGCTATACGGCCATCTACCACCCATCACGAAAACTATCAAAGTTAGACGAACCAGATATGTAGGACACTGCTGGAAAAGTAGGGACGAGCTCATAAGTGATGAAATCATGGAACCCTTCACCCTCGAACCTATATACAGCAGCTCTGTGTAGATACGGGGTGTATCCCCCGAGGACCTGCCGGAAGCGATGAACGATAGGGAGGGGTGGCGAAAGAGGGACAGGGATATCCGTGCTGATGGCACAAGATGATGATGATGATGATGAACGTGCTTATGTGTGTTTGTTAAAATGGTAGATTGCGGTGAATCTGACCAGATGATAAAAATAAGTGAAAAGATGGATAAATCAGACACTTACAAAGGTTTTGTAGTAGTGATATTTTAAAATAGTTTAAAATACGCTGAATCTATCTTCTGCAGAAGAATACGATAAAAGAGGATGTTTGGTATGAGACTAATCTACATCTGACGGTGAGGCTCTAGTTCTGAAGATCTTGGGAATACCACTTCATTGCTAATTGTCTTTAATTGGAATCATTTTGAGATGAGGCTTCTTAATCTGAGAATTAATTTTTATTTATTTATTGCGGACTTTTTGTCCTCATCTTGGTAGTTTTTGTTTTGTTTTTTTTGTGTTGTTTCTTCTTTCACTACGTTTCGGCCAAATTTCACCTCTGGCCTTCTTCAGGTGATTTTACCGCGACCTCGGATAGGAATGATGAGTCTTGTAACCGTATCCCCAGTAATTACTGCCTTCCATAGTTGTTGTCTATCGCACCACGTAAAATCACCTGAAGAAGGCCAAAGGTGAAATTTGGCCGAAACGTAGTGAAAGAAGAAACACAAAAAACTACCAAGATGAGGACAAAAAGTCCGCAATAAATAAAAATTCACTTCATTGCTATTACTTCCAGGTCGACTGTAACTCTGAGTGATGATACCAGTTAGTCTCATCTGAGTTAAAAAAAAAAGTTCTGTTTATTCGATAGGAATACTTGATGACATAACTGTAAATTATTCGTCTAAAGAATAGTTACTTGAAACTATCATTGTTTACTAACAATAACTTATTAGTTACTTGAAAGCATACAACTGAGCAGGAAAATGCTTATTATTAACTAGAAAGAGTTACTTGAAACCATATAATTAATTGTACTTGAAAGGAATAGTTAAACCATACAACTATTAGTAAATTAGTTGAATTAGTTATGATATCAAGTATTCCTATCAATGTGCAAAAGGACTGTTAAACAACAGTACAAAAATAGACAATAAAAGCGATTTACTCACCTCTAGGCCTGAAATAACACTGAACAGGTTAAGAGACCGTTAAAATCAATCATTTCAACACTATACCCTATTTTTTTCTCTGCTTCACTTTGAGTATTTAAGCATTTTTTTTTTTTCGTTCTCTAAGGCATATAAAAGGATTTCAGCTGACCAAAGCCCCTACATTCACAACATGCAAACATAACGAAATACATTGTTACCAAATCATTGAATTGCCAATCCGTACGCCAACAATTATATCGTTTTTGACTTGGACACTTGGAAATCGTAAAAAATTTATGGTGTAAGGAAACAACAAACAAAGATTAAAGATCATTAATACATTCTAATGTTTTATGAGTTAGACACATAATGAGGAGATATATAATATCCAATCAGCGTCCGAAAACAATGGGTTTTTGTTTTCATACACATATATAGACTCTAATCCATGTTTACTGTTTTTCAACCTCAAATTAAACGTGTTGGAGTCATCTAATAAGATGAAGAGTATAATGATATTCTTCGCCGAAATAAATTTATACTGACAATTTGACCAGGTTTGAGTTTTTTAACTGCATTTTATATATATATATATATATATATATATATATATATATATATATATATATAACTACTCATAACTTCTGAACATCCTCTTCTACAAATCATTTCATCTCACGCTTCTGACGATTAATATACATTTAAATACATAGTTTCAAAACAAAATACCTACTTGAATTACTCGTGAATTACAACAGTTAAGTGAATTACTCAAATTTTCATTGCACTAAAGGAATTTTTGTTCAGTAACTGAGCTTTTAAAAAAATCGATAAGAATGAAAATTTTTCCATGTTAAATTTTCTTTGATTCACTCTGATAATAATTATTACAATTAACAAGGAAATAACTTCATCTACCTATGCAGTGAGTATGAAGATCTAAAAGAATTTTTTTTAATTTTTTAAATAATTGAAGTGAAGGTAATATTTTAAAATTATCTTAAACACAGTCCGAATATTTAGCTTCAGTTAATTTTCGAAGCAGTTTTAATTTTGAGTTGATTTTATTTCGAGAGTTCCTCTAGTATCTACCATTTGCTTTATCAGCTACAATAATATTGCTTCTGTAACTTTCACTGAGCAAATTATTATTTTAACGGCATTTCAACTCATCTATGGTTACTTTTTGCCTCGAGATAAGAGAATTGCTTCTATTGTACATTTATATTCACAATTTTGGTAGTTTTTAAGAGGTTTTTTTTTTCACAATTATATTAAGTACTCCTATCTAATATAAATAATTTGGACATAACTATAAGGTTGCAAGCAATCATCAACTAATAATTATGGTTAAAAAATTATTTCTATATAATTTTTTCTGCACACAGTTATATGGTTTCAAGTAAGTTTTAAGTTATATCAAGTATTCCTATCGAATACACATACAACTTTAGATGCGCTCGTGATGTAATGGATATTGTCGTAGGAAATGAAAAGGGTAATCAAATTTTAAACCCTTGATGTGGTTGTTTGCATTTCACATTGCACTAAAAGTATATATTCAACTATTCTCCCTTAAGTTATGGGGGAAAAGAAAGAGCAGACTGGGCTCTTTAACCTTGATATAGCAACTGGTCTTGGCAAAAGAAAACTCCGCGAAAAAATTGACCTTGTGTCGAATCCAGCTCGAATCGTAATGTTGGGTAAATAAAAACAAGTACTTTTTCCCATGAAAATGCAGTTTAGGTTCATACCCAGAGCCCTACCCTCATTTTTTTTAAGGGAGAGGTCTAAGTCGTCTGAAGGGAATATTCTCAGTATTCTAAGCTCCACCGACAAGTTGGACAAATTATATGATGGACTCTTCCTTCGATCTCGATGAATGAGGGTCCGAAATTTCGGTTAAAGAGTTGAACAACCAACACAAGTGATTTTTTGATTGGTTGATATGCCATAAAACCCAACCATTATAGGTTATTAATGCCAAATTCATTTTTATATATAAAACAGTGGGCACCTCTGGTGGTGTAACGGTTAGCAAGCTAGACTTGCTAACCTACACGAGTGAGTTCGAGTCTCATTGGGCGCCCCATACATTCGGCCTTGTGCCACATCGAAGCAAAGAGCTTTGTAAATTACTATATAAAACAGTTCTCTCAAACAATTCAGTTTTGTATAAGTACACTGTTTAGGTCTATTTAACCCATATCAGGTACTACCACTCAAAGTTAGAGTGGACCTGGGAGCGATGGCGATGAAGGCGTACTCCTAATTCCCCAAAGCTCCATCATTACTAGTGCCTTCCCATCAGATTATTTAGTGTCATATCCAAGACTCTCGTTGAAGAAGCCTTATCCCTCTGCAGAGATACAAACGGTGTATTCTGCAACCCCAGCCGACAGGGCCAATAAGTGATTTGTCTTTAATGGTGTGGGTATGCTTAGATCCATCCAAGTTTTTCTTTTGGAAGGTGGGGTATAAACTGATAATAGAAAAATGCTATGCCTCAGGTTTTGGATTTAGTTTTTCCTTCTCCTAGACCGGTCGCCCCCCAAAGTAAGAGCCCAATCCATCCTGCTGTATCAACTACACATGGGGTGTGTAAGGTTCTCTGTGTGTATATATATATATATATATATATATATATATATATATATAGGTTAATGGTGAGTTAGTGATAGACTAAATGGGGTATGATATGGGGTGCTCAGTAGCTGTGATAGAGCTATTATATAATAGTCATCATGTCGCGCTGGTAGCACGGATATCCCTGACCCTCTCTCGCCACTCCTCCCTATCGTTCATCGCCCTAGGTAGGTCTTCAGGACAACATCCCGTATCCTCACATAGCTGCTGAATGTATGTTCGTGCTGGTCATCCTGCTTTTGCACGGCCATGTGTGGGGGTCCATAAGAGTACATCTCTTATGAGTTCGTCCCTGCTTCTCCAGCAGTGTCCTGCATGCCTGGTTCGTCTAACTTGAATAGTTTTCGTGATAGGAGGCAGGTGGCCGTACAGTTGGTGTCTTGTGGGGTGTTGCCGCCAGGACTTGTTCAAGATTGCACGCAGCATTCTTGTGTAATTGCCGTCTAGCTTCTTCTCCAGCCGTTTTGTTAGCGTCCATGTAGTGCACCCATATAGCAGTATCGATGTGACCGCTGCCTGGAAGAAACTGCGTTTCATTTTATCAGTTATGTCTGATTTCCATATAATCGATAGCCTATTGATAGCTGTCCATGCTTTCGTTAACCTCGTGTCGATGTCCTTTTCGGTTGATTCGACGCTGCTTCCTAGATAAATTCAATATAATAGTAATATATATATATATATATATATATATATATAATAACATGGAAGCTATTCTGCGACCACTGGTTACATACACGTCATTCCACGGGCAGAAAAAGCTGTCTGAGGATTGCCGTAGAATGACTTGCAAGTGGTTGCAAGTAAACATAGATTTTATATATATATATATATATATAAGGATTCTTCTCCATTCTGATCTGTTAGTTTGATGGAACAGACATATTTCAAAGCAACACTAATACGGAAAATATACATTTTTTTTTTACCGAAGGTAGAGAGTAAATTCGATGCGTTTTGGCATAGCGTATAAAATGCTTCATTGCATATCTCTTGGAGTTTTTTTTGCTTTTGTTTTTCCTTTTTATTTTTTGTCTATCTTCTAAGAATTGAAAATTATCTTTTTGTGCGTCACTTTGCTCCCGTATGGGGGGGGAGACATGCTTGAGTGACCTTACACAAACCACGATTTTTGGGGCTTCCAAGTTACAAAACATTTTCCATCTTGAACAAGTGCAACTTCCTCTTCTGTTGTTTTGTTTGCAGCCATGAGCAACTATCATCAACTTATCTTCAGTGGATTCCAAAACAGCCTAACATCAACGAGTTTTTTTTCTCCTTACCTTCTATGACTAAATTGAATATTCTCCGACCCAATACAACAACTTAATCTATCTCTATCTCCTCCACGAAGCCTTTTTTTCTTGAATGTAAAAAGAGGAACACGTTTTTACAGATTCCTTTCCCAAGATACCTTATAAGTAAAAAGCCAACTTTCAGTCCTGATTTCATTTCATTAGAAAGTTTACCACGTTCGTGATTCTAATACGAATCTAAAAATTCTCAAACGCTATTATAACCACAGCACATTTGATTTTTTTCCCCCAGTAAGTGAATTGCGTGCAGGTTTGTTACTCGTTTAGACAGATTTTATAAAGAAACTCCATTATGTGCAGTGTTGAGAAAATGGAGACTTTATAAAGTTTTGTTAGCATGTATGCACTAGGATTGTCTTTTTAAAGGCTTGTTCACATTATCAGTCTAGAAAATCGATGTAGATGTTTTTTGTCTTTCTTTTCTCCCACAAAACTTTTACTAAAGTTCTAATACTGATTGGATATAATTTTGAAACCGCTAAACAACCACTAAGAATAAATGTACGAAGATTTAATTTTGAAGAAAATATATGTAAGAAATTTTCTGTCCTGTCGAAGAGGCTTAGAAAACACCAACTGCATTATAGAGGGCAAAGATCCCTTTAGAAAAAGAGGGTATCCTAGGAATGACACTAAACTGGGTCTGTTAGTGAGATTCGAAATCTGGGGTGTGTACTACTCTTTAATTGCCAGTTTCACGCTATCCAGAGTGGTAGTATCTGTTATAATTCTACCTATGAGTCAAAAAGAAAATTCTTGCCGAATACTAGATACCATATAACTGTAAATTTGTATAAAGAATAGTTACTTGAAGCTATGATTGTTTACTAAAGAATATCATTTTTTACTATTTGTGTATAAACTATTACATTAGATTTTACACAATCAGTTACTTATAATAACCCTGAGAAAAAAATCATTGGATCAAGTAACTATTCTTAGGATCACTTGATATAACTAAAATATTATGTACTATCTAATACAAATAATTCGTTCTCCGTTGAATGGCGATGAACTACGGAATTGTTGATTAAGAGTTTGAACTCCAGTCGCACTATTAGGTTCCTTTTCGGACAAATACACTTGGAGAAAAGTATGAACCCTTTATCCTCCCAGCTATAGTTTAAATAGTACCACTACTGTTCTTCTGGAAGAATGGCATTGAATAACCTGCAAAGGTTGATATGCTGTTAATCAAAGAAACTGAAAGCAAACCTCAGTCGTAAGGTTTAACAATTTTTAACTATTAGTAATAGATAGGAATACTTACAACCATGTGCAAATTACTTGCATTTGATAAGAATTTTTAACTGTGTGCCAAAAACATACTGGATAAACAATTGGACAAAAATAGAAAATATAAACGTGCAATTTACACTGTTCCTAAAACATAGGTTTAAAATTACCAAAGGCAGGTTAACGTGACATTGAAATTAATCAAAATATATAAATAGTATACGTTTAAAATTGAATATCTAAGGGTACTTATGTGTATTTCTTTTTCTGGAGCGATTATTAATGTTACTGGATTGGAGAAAGAATTATTTTTGCTGGACATATTGCTGTCAGTAGTATCAACATTTCAAATCTGGAAAAAAAAACTAAATGATGATACAGCGCTGTCGGCTGGTGCTGTAGAATACACCGACTGCAGTTCTGCAAAGGGGTAAGACACCCACAACGAGTGTCTATAGAATAACAATAAACAGCACTCACCTGTGGAAGACAAAAGTAACCGAATATGACACTAAGTAATCTGTTGGTGCGTCTTCAGTAATACTGGAGCGTTGGAGAATGCAGTGTACCCATTCATTGCCATCGCTCCCAGGTTTACTTTGGCACGGAGTTGTAGCACCTGATAGGGTACTATCAATGGATCAAATAGAACTGTTTGACATTTAAACTGAATACTTTGACATAAAAACTGAGGGTGAACAAATGACATTCTAAATTGAATTGTTTGTAATTGAACTGTTTGATCATTTAACATTGTGTAAGCAAATTACTGGTGTTTAATTGAATTGTTAGTAGCAATACTTGGAACCATGTAACTTTGTTAACATACTAAACTGAATTGTTTGAAATAGAACTATTTGATCAGTAGACTGTACGTAAGCAAATGATTGATGTTTACTTGAGTTTTTAGTGATACATAACAATACTTGAAAACATTTAACTGGGCAAACAAATGATTAATAGCAAATTGAATTATTCATGTTCGAAAGAAATAAGTGAAACCATTTAACTGTGCTCAAAAGACATGAGCTCAGACTCTTTTAATAAAGATTTCTACAGAATGTGTTTGAAGAAAATTAAGCGAGAACGCTTAACCATTCATGTACGTAAAAAAAGCTATAAGGATTTTTAAATGTAAATTTTTGGGTTTTAATAGTGATCAATATACATTTAAAAAAACTTTTAAAATGATTTTATGGCAGGGAGGGCAGTGAATGTCGGGCGAAAACACCCCACCTACATTCGGAGTTTAAACCCGTTTATTTGATTTTTTTTTTTTAAACTAGCCAAAATTGAGATGCGTCTCTTTAGCCACTAAACATGGTAAATATAAGCACGAGACCATTCTCGTTTCACAGACGCTGGAAATATTAGATTACACTAATAGTGCCTTTCTGCCCTTGAAAGCTCGTATCAATTTTAAACTACTGAATCGAAAATAAAATTCCCGAAAAAGTTCTACACAGAATTCCTCAGAACGACTTCCAGAAGGAAGATGGAAAAATGATCAGAATGTTTTAACAATTTGCGGTGAGGGCTCTTTTGAAAAGAATAAATCTCATTAAGTTGAAGGTTAAAAAATAATTTGATTAATTTTCACAACCCTGCAATTTTGGATATGGAACATTGATATTTTTTAATAGTATGAAAAAGATGGCTTCTCCATAACTCGGACTTCTTGACCAAGATTTGAAAGAAATGTTAAAGAACTTGAAGAAAACGATTTTGTGATCTGTCTGATTTTGCTTAAAGCTGAATCTCCGACGTATATTTTTAATGTAATATCTCCCCCCCTCCTTCAACTGATGCGCATAGTTCTGAAGGTGCAGTTTTTACAAATCCTCATTCAATCTAATGAAAACATCTTTAAAAAATTCTGCCAAATTATTATCCAGTTAGAGAAAGTTTCATCCGATTGTAATTTCTTTTCTCTTGACGCGACTACGAATTAAAAAGGTTTAAAGATATTCAAGTTCTTCTAGGAAACCTGGTTTGCAAAAGACTTCAGAGTATACACTTAAACAAAAATATACGTATTCAACTGAGCCTACCTGAAGGGCGTAAACTTGGGCTTAGTTGAATATTATATTAAGATTCTTACTGACAGACATAGCTAGAAACTCAAGTTTTAACATTTTTAAACACTTAATAAGCTAATGTGCTAAGTAAGACAGACAAAAATTTAACATACAATAGCAAATAAATTTTAAAATGGTTAAACCTGGATAAAAGAAACTCTATTTTTCCCTCTAACATACAAAAGGAGAGAGAGGAATAATTTTTTTTTTCTAGTGAGTATTAATTCTTTTTTTTTTCTTTTTTAGGAAGCAAGATCTGTACAGCCACTACGTCGTACACAGCTCACCCTTACAACTGGCAAATTATAACATCACCTTATTACCCTGACAGATATCTCGAGTGAGTACTTTTTAACGTTTTTTTTTTTTTTTTTTTTTTTTTTTTTTTTAAGTATTTCAGAAGAATAAAGAATTTTTAGCAATTATTCCGACCCTTCGATCTTTTTAAAGATTTTAGAATCATTTTAAAAGTATAAACAAAATTTAGAAATCCATTCTGTCTTTTTGTTTTAGATTTTTGAAATATAGGCAATATATAATTACCTCCAAACACAGGACCATTTTAACGGAGGAGGATGTCATCTGCTTGTGCGAGTAAAAAGACATTACTCAGTTTCCGCGACCGGTTTCACTAATTCCGACCTTGTGTGTGTCGTTTTTTTTTGGTGGGGGGGTGATTCCCCTATGTTTAGATGCATCTCGCGTAAATTGTTATCTTCAGAAACTGGCATACCTTGCTTTTCACGCTCCGTCCCTCCACGAAAATGAAATTATTCTCGAGATATGGACATAGATATTCTACTCTATTCACAGCTTGAACATAGCGAGCTGTGTAGCAGATAACAGCTGGCTACATCGAGACTTTTGGGATGAGAATTTGAATCTTATCGAGAAGGTGACTTTATTTCCGATCTGTACTCTTCTTCATTGCTGATTAATGACCTGAACAAACTGAGATCCACAATGCTCCAATGAGATTATACCTGAAAAATAGCTAAAAATGTCAAAAGTTATGTTTTCAAAGACTCAAAAAATGGGACTTGATGCCTTCTTGCTAAACACTCAACATTATTAGGTAGGGATCAAGGGTAAAGTGGAGCAATTCTAGGAATGGAGTAGCGCCCTTCCTTGCATCTCGGTGAAGTAGCTATTGAAAAGGAAGCCTTCGAATCGCCCACGACTACGTTTACCAAATTTTTCTTTTATTTAGGTGTCAGATTACGACATGTTATAGACAATTGAAAATATATTTATAAAAGATAAAATTGCAATATTTAATGACCAATACCAGTGTAAAGAAAGGAATTTCTTGGCCGAAAATCCAGCTGCCCTAGTCGATGTACTTCTAGTTATCAGCACAAATATTTCTGTTTGGTGTGAAAGGATTAAGATTGGCATGTTCACACCATTCATTAATAAACGAAACTTGTAATAAAACTCTTCCTAGCAGAAAATCTATCAAGTTTTTAAACAAAAACTATTAAAATTTTCACATCTATTGCAAAATATGGAAGATATGCAATCGCATGGGACTATAAAAAAATTCTTACGCTATGCTCTATTTATCAAAAAATAACGTTTTAATTTCGGGACACTAGTTTTTCGGTAGAGTAAGTGAACAAATATTTTTTCAAGTCATTTTAGCTAAAGATATTAAAATTTTCAACAAGTGTTTGAGATCTAGAGTATATAAATTTCATTCTTTAGCATCTTTCAATCAAATAATTAAGGAATAATTTATTCGTAAAAATGTTCTCCGATGATCCGGGATACCTTGGTTAAATCCCAGGTCGAATCATACCAAAGACAAAAAATGGTACATGATGCCGCCTTGCTAAACAGTCAGCATTATAAGGTAAGGATCAAGGGTAAAGTGGAGCAGTCCAAGTAATGGAGTAGCGCCCTTCCCTACTCCTCAGTGTGGTAGCTATTGAAAAGGGAACCTTTGGATCACTCTCGACTAAGGTTGCAAACTTTACTCTACGCCGCCATATGCCCGCCTCCAGCAAAACTCTAATTATATGACTGCTAGGCATTTACATGGTATAGTCTTGCTCAGAATATATTTCTACAAACCTTTTATTAGATGATTATTAGTTATTCAATGGTTTAAACGAAACAGGTATTTACAATGTCTGTTGTAAGAACTCTGAGTCAACAAGATTCTAACACAGACTCAAAAGGTTTATTACGTAATGGAGTAGAGGCACCGTGGGTCAAATTCGAGATTTGGGAGGATTTTCACTTGTTATAATGCTGCAATAATAATTATAGCTGAAAACAATTTTTTTTTTTTTCATTTACATGAATACGCCTAAGAATGTATCTAATTTTATTGCATTAGATGGTTCGGAAAAGACTGATTTTAATTTAAACTGCTTAAATTCTGTCCTTACATTATTTTGATAGTAATTATACAAAAATTCACATTTCTAATGGTTAAAGAGTCCTCTTTATTAATTTTCTATCATTTCTTTAACAATTTGATTTTGAAAGTTATATAAAGGTTTTACATGAAAAAAGTGTTTACTTTTTCGTTTGAGTTAAAACTTGGTCATAATTTTGTAAATCCTTAGTCACATGTTGCCAGGGTGACACTGCGGAACTTCATTGACTTGGGATAAGGAATTTTTCTACACCCTCGTATTCTCCTAATCTCTTCTCTACCGACTACCTTACCCAGTCGGGCAAATACCCTTGGGAAAGGTATGAACCCCCTTATTCTCCCTCCAGCTATGGGTAAATAGTAGGACGGACTAGGTTCTTCAGCCTTGTCGAGGCAACTAGTCTAGGAGAAGGAAAACTCTGAATTCAAACCTGTTAAACTCCGCTTAAAAATTGACCTTGTGTCATATCCTGCCCGAGCGGAGGGGTTGGTAAATAGTACCTTACCCAGTCGACTGGGGCGGTAGAATACACCGACCGAACCTCTGTAGAGGGGTACACCCCAATAACTAGTGTCCTGATATATGACATTAAACAATCGGATGTTGAGGTTCCAGTAATGCTGGAGCTTTGAGGAATGTGGCGTACCCCTTCATTGGCATCACTCCCCGGTCCACTCTATCCCAAAGTGGGAGCTCCTGATAGGACTCTATCTATGAGTGAAATAGCTCTAAACTGCGTACTTAGGCTAAACCGAATTGTTTGAAATAGAACTGTTTTGACATTAGTTATGTGTGGACAAAAACTATACTAATACTAAACTGAATTGTTTGAATTAGACCTGTTTGACTAAACTGAATAGCTTGAAAGAGAATTTTTTTTTGACAATTAAACTGTGTACTCATGCTAAATTGAATTGTTTGAAATAAAACTGATTGTTTGTATAAAAATGGATTTGGCGTTATATAATTAATAAAGGTTGATATGCCATAAATCCAACCAACCTACCCACCTATCGACCACCATTTTTCAAGTATCTAGAAACTTTTTTCCTAAAACATTCTGTTCTAAAGTAGAAACTGCATTTCAAGATTTCTTCGTATCAAAACCTTTTTATAGTTTTATTGAACACTGGTAAATTACCATGTAAATCGCTGGCAGAAATGCACAAAAGTTCTGTGATCAAATTTTGACTGATTAAAACACTGCTTATATTCATTCAGGAATAAAAAATTATTCAACACTCGGACATAATTTACCGAAAACCCAAATAGTTCTTGAGTAAATTGCAATAAATCGAACTATGAATATTAAAACAGAAAAGGCAGAATTGAAAATTTTATTTCATCTAAGAATAATCTAAGTAAAGTTGGTGACCATGGTCGAGGGTGACCCGAAGGCTCCTTTTTCAATAGCTACTACACCGATGTGTAAGGGAGGGCACTATTTTTCTCGATTGCTCCACTTTACCCTTGATTCCTAATTTATAATACTGAGTGTTAGGAAAGGAGGTATCAAGTACCATTTTTTTTTTTTTTAGTCTTTTGTATGACTCAACCTGGAATCGAATCCCGGTCACCTGGAACATCGACGAACACTCTAACCACTAGCCAATTGTTGTATTTGGACCTTCGACCCGGCCAAAAATGCCATTCAGAGTGATGTACCGGAAGGAAGTGACACATTCTAATGGCAGTTATGAGAGGAAATCGCGTGGGCGGAAATTGGCTGATGAAATGGGACGAGGTAAAAAAAAATATTCCCATGGTGCACTCATAGACTGATGCACCGGAAGAAAGTGACATGTGAACTGCATGAGTGTTATTTCCGCTGGATGACGATCACTCATGTCATTCAAAAAATCGAGTAGGCGACTGAGTGTGCGTTGAACTATTATATAACTGGGTCAAGACAGAAGTCAAGAGTAGTTCCAGTTAGAGTTGGAGAAGGAGATGGACGAGATGTGGTAGGTAAAGCCACATCAGGCCGAAGGGGCCTTGGGGCTCTGATGAGTTAGGGTCCAAGGACGTTGCTGATAAGATGCAGTAAAGAAAGCCATCACCTAGTAGAGTGGGCCTCTGGGCCTCCGGTTGAGCAGCCCTGGAGAACGAGAAAGACAACGTTGACGGCCATAAGAGTGGGGGTCAAAATATTACAGTTTATGTTCGGTTTCCCACTCCCTCTCACACGTAAACCTTGAGTAACCTTTTCGAACCCTTACAATAAAGTGAGGAGTACAATATTTTTCTAAAGAAGTCTTCCTGCGTCTGTTATTCATTGCGTCAATATGTATCCTGCATGAACATGTATATGAGAATGCAACACCATGGTCCGGTTGAAAAGTGAGCCTTTGGATCGTCCACTACTTCGGTCGCCAACTTTACTATTTAAAAGATAGCAGATATAAATTCTGTTTATATAACTATCCACACACATTTTCTATGATTTTTTTCTATTTATGTGTGTAGTCTGCCATGTCAGATATACCTCCCCATCTCAATGATTTGACAAATCTATTTCTTTTGTAATATATTACCTTGACCGCTAGTGAACCCGACGGATGAATAAGACAGATACATCCTGTCGTAAATAAATTCAACAAAGTGACAACTGGAAAAACAAGCAATTCGTGTGCATGACACCGGAAGCATAAAAATGCGTGGGCTTTAGCCGTGACCAATGGCGAACAAGTATTGCGTGAGTGTAAACTATGACTAATGAAAAACGAGCAATGTATGAAGAGGCATGGCCATGTGGGTCACGTGAGAGTTTTAGGACTAGATAAGGTCTCGAATTTTGACTGAAGTTCAGTTTCCGCTGGCGGTTTCGACACCTCTTTTGTGTGCACGAACTCTCTCCGACTGCTCTCCTGCTCCACGCAAGCATTACTGTCGAAGAATAAAAATGTAAGATATTTGTATCAACCGACCTATTGGCTTAGTGGAAGTGTTCGCCAATAGACCCGGGTTCTATCTCAGGTCAAGTCATATCAAGGACTCAAAAAGTGGTACCTTATACCTTCTTGCTTAACACTCAGCATTATAAGGTAGGAATCAAGGGTAAAGTAGAGCAATCCAGGGAAAGAAGTAGCACCCTCATGTACACCTCGGTGTAGTAGCTATTGAAAAGGGAGCTTTCGAGTTGCCCTCGACTACGGTCACCAACTTTACTTATATATCCGCGTTCCTCGTTGTTAGTCAAGATCCAGCAGTAGAAAACAACACATAAGTTATGAAACCAAACACATCCTCATGTTCTATTGTGTGTGATAATTGTCATATCAAGTACACCCTCCACGCACATATGGACTGTTAAATGTACTCTTCTCACTTTAAGAAATAAAAATATCACCCTTCCATCATAAAATGTGTTTGAAACAAGCGAATGCAAATTTGGTCAACATTCTTATAAAGAATATATTTATATGTATATGAAATTGGGTTATTCTTTGAATCCTAAAGTCACAAATATTAAAGGCAAGAATCGTGGTCAGCGCAAAGGACAAATTACCAAATTATCTCTGACCAATCAGGAGCACGCAATTTTTTACAAGATAGTGCTACTAATCATCCTACTCTTTGATGTACATTTTGTTATTCAAGGATTAAAATGGCAAAAACTAATGAGTTATCCAGAGATATGGGAGGTCGAATCATTTATCGTCACAAAGGAAGACAAGGTTACCGAAAATATAGCAAAGAAATGAATCTAGCTCAAAGTACAGTAGGAAATATCATCAGAAAGTATAAGTATGGTGACGGCACAGTAAACCTTCCAAGAAATGGAAAACAGAGAAAAATAAATAAGCGTACTTCAAGGTGGATCAGGAGAAATGTGCACATAAACCCCTTCATTACTCGTTCTGAAATTAAAACTGATCTTGAGGGTACTGGAATTAATGTAAATAAGGATACCAGTAGCAGAGCTCTGTATCGTACAGGATTTCATTCAAGATCACCAAGAAAAATCCCTTACTGAAAACCAAATATGTCGAATACCGATTAAAGTTTGTCGAAACTTATGAAAAGAAAGGTATGCAGTTTGGGGAAAAGGTAATCTGGTCGGATGAAACGAAAGTTAAACTATTCGGAAGGAACACAGTGACAAGTGCTTGGCGAAAAAATGGCACTGCCTTCAAGATGTACAATACTATCCCCACAATTAAGTTTGGGGGTGGTTCCATTATAATATGGGGATGCTTTTCTTCCAAGGGCACTGATGAGTTACAAGTTATCCATGGTAGAATGAAAGATAGCATGTACAGGGAGATTCTAGAGAAGAACCGTTAGATATCTGCAACTTCTTTAGGACAAGGTCGGACTTTCCTGCTTCAACACGACAATGATCCCAAACATACCGCAAAACTTACAAAGGAATGGTTTGAAAATAATGGTATTAGTACTTTCACTTGCTCAAGTCAGTCTCCTGACTTGAGTCCGATTGAGATTTTGAGGCATACTTTGAAGATTAAAGTTCATAAGTGGAATCTGCAGAATATTAAGCAATTAACGGAATTATGCAAGGAAGAATGGGGTAAAGTAACGCTGAATCAGTGTGAAAAACTTGTGGCCAACTATAGAAAGCAACTGGAAGCAGTGAAGCAAAACAGAGGCTACGCAACAAAATATTAAATTGATGTATCCAATACTTTTGCATAGGGTAATTTTGAACTTTGATAAAAAAGGGATTCAACTATGACTTTTTAATTTTCCTTCCATCTAAAACAACTTTACGAGATATTACTTACATAATATCAGGCAAAATGGCGGACATAAAGTTAAGTTATAACAGAAAATAACATGTATCCAATACTAATGCGTGTTACTATATATAGAAATTTCAAACAAAAGTTTGTCTAAAATATAAGCAACAAATTTAATCATATGAATTAGTCTGACTTGAAACTTCTTCAATGTACACTTTAGTTGATATTCTTCTGATTGGTCTGCCAAAGTGACAATTTTTCAAGTAATCTTAACCAGGTGAATTATTCACGAAGTTTATAAATGTTGAATGTTTCAATGTAATTTTTCGATGTGTGTGTGAGAGAGAGAGAGAGTTAAAAACTAGACATGTTAACCTTTCCGGTGCGTTTGTCAATTAAAAAATCTCTCATGCAGTTAAGTGAGAAAAGGTCAATTGAAATTACTGATAAGATTTCAGATTTTTTGTCCTGAAGTCGTTCAAAAATTTTCTTTAGTAATTTAATGAGGTTTTCAATTTGTCTGGAAATTCTGTTAATTTTTTTCTAAATTAAATTATGAAATGAATAACTTGGAAAAATTTTTTATCTTTAGCTTTATTTTCTCAAACGCTAAATTTGAAACATTTTTTCTCTAAGCAAACAAAACTAAGCTAAAATCTGGATCTGATATTGACTTGAGAATATTAGACTGTCCGCTGGGTTTCTGTCGTAACTTTGGTCCATGATAATGACTGTTCTATCCAAGGTGTAAAGAATTCTGATTGATATTTCAGTTACTTATGTTATATCGAAAATTTGGAGCATTAAAAACGATCAAAGCAGACCACAAAGAATTATTCAGATGCAAACCAGACTGGAAATTCCATTCTAATTTGCTGTTTTAATAAAAACTTTTTAAAAATACTATATGATGTACTGGTTTTAGGATACTGTTATATGCTACATGAAAATTTGAATATATATTTTCAAAAATTCCTTGATTATTATGACTATAAACCCTAAGTTGATTTGTACTCGAATATATAAAGCTTGACTATATACCGATAAGTGGACTCATATATAAGTATATAGGGTTACTGTTTAGAAATTTAGTAAAAAGTTAAATGGTACGACACATTATATGAAATTTGATGAATTATCAGAAATAGTTTCTGCACAATTAAACTAAACTTAGTTTTTTCACATTTAGTTGTTCAAAGAAATCAAAAATTGAATTGATCCAAACATTAAAAATATTCGTCTTATTTAAATGGTTGATGAGATTAAAGGTGGGTGGCCGTACAAAGGCTTTTTTCCGGGTCTTTTCATATTTTTTCAAAACAGCACGTAGCATTCTTGTATAGTTTTCATGAAGCTTTCTTTATTAGGTATTTCAATGGGAGCAACCATACAGTAGCACTGACACAACTACTGATTGAAAGATTTCCTGCTTTGTTTGATCAATTTCCATTTGCTTGTTAATAGTAGTCTATACTTTAACCATGCATATTTTGAGATAACTTTCAGTTTATTAGATATTGCTACCGAGACATATGAACTGGTCAATTATTTTCAGAGCCTTCTCATTTGATTTTGAGATGGCATCATCTTTAAATAACAAGATCGTTTTTTTTTTAATCTGAGTTCACGGAGAGACCAATGCATTTTGCTGCCTGATCCAGACTATGCCACAGATACACGCCTTAAGCAGGTACATATAGGCGCCTCTGGTGGTGTAATGGTTAGCAAGCTCGACTAGCAAACCTACACGAGTGAGTTCGAGTCTCATTGGGTGCCCCTTTCATATGGCCTTGTGCCACATCTAAGCAAAAAGCTTAGTAAATTTCCTTAAGCAGGTACATATGCAAGAAGCACTTGCATACAACTACATCTGTATCATCCATTAAGCGCATTAATATTATCCGACCATTTCATTTTCCTTGAATTTTCGCTATGATGTACCATAAAAAATACAATATTTTCACAAAGAGATTTGTGGTTGGTTTTCCGGTTAATATAATTGAGTACTTCCGACTGGTACCAGACGACAGTAATTGAGCCTTAGATAAAAGAACTCTACCTTGAATTTCTGGATAAACTCTTTATTTTTCTCTCGACCTGGAGGGAACTAATCGGCAACGTACCTTACTAAGCTCGGCGTAAAGATGAGGTTTTTTCATATCAAACAATGGATTTTTCTTTGTTTTACAGTTTGAAAAAAAAATAAAGATTTGATGGCCCAGTTGGCTGGCGCTTTAGAATACACCGATTGCATCTCAGTAGAGTAGCAAGAACTCCCCCAACTAGTGTCCTATATATGATGCTAAACAATCTGATGGTGAGGTTCCAGTAATACTGGAGCTTTGTGGAATGCGGAGTACCTCTTCATTACCATTTCTTCTAGGTCAACTCTAGCCCGGAGAGATAACAACTGATAGGATCTTATCTATGTGTCAAATAGAACTAAACTGTGTTCTTATGCTAAACTGAATTGTCTGAAATAGAACTGTTTTAACATTTAAACTGTGTTCTTGCACTAAACTAAATTGCTTGAAATAGAACTTTTCCCAGTTAACTGGGGCTGTAGAATAAACCGATGGCATCTCTGCAGAGGGGTAAGACTCCCCCAACGAGTGTCCTGTACATGACACTAATCAATCTGATGGTGAGGCTCCAGTAATGCTGGAGGTTTGGAGAATGGGGAGTATCCCTTTATTTCCATTGCTCCCAGGTCCTCTCTGGCCCGATGTGGCAGTACCTGATAGGGTTCTATCTATTGGTTAAATACAACTAATATGTGTACTTAAGCAAAACTGAATTGTTTGAAATAGAATTGTTTTTACATTTAACTGTGTAAATAAATGACTGATGTTTAATTGAATTTTTAAGGATACATAGCAATACTTGGAACCATTTAACTTTGTTGATTAAACTGATTTGGTTGAAACAGAACAGTTTTTGATATTTAAACTGTACTCATTCTAAACTGAATTGTTTGAAATAGAACTGTTTATATTTATTAAAATTGATTTGGCATTAAATACCACACAATGGTTGATACGCTATCAAACCAAATCAATGAGATTTGAAGATTAAAAGAAAAAGAATGCAGATTAAACGATGTCGGTTTTTTTAAATATCACAAGCATAATTTAAGAAAGAATTTAAACTGAAAACTCGACTAGATTTAAAGTCTTTAAAAAACTCTTTATTTGGTCATATTGAAAGTTTGACTTCTACGAAGAGCTTATAAATGCCAGAGCAGGTAGGTTCAACCAAGTTAGGTCATTCAGTTAAAATTTCAACTCCACTGCCAAAGAGGCTCCTCTTCTAGAGATGTAAAGAGTGTGGAGTACTGTTTTATTGTCATTACGTCTTGGTCTAACCTGATTAAGAGTAGCAGTACTAGTTAGTGCCTAATATAAGGGTCAAGTAAGTCTTTTTGCAGATTATTTGCATTAGATGGGAATTTTTGATGTCATATAACCGTGTACAAAGATCTTAAGCAACATTAAAATTATTTCTACGCTATAGTACCGTGCAAACCCACCCCTAAATAAAACAAAACGAAAACCTTTACAACCAAAGAAATGTAAATTTTTACGCACAATAAACGCAATTCCTTAACCTCAAGGGATAAAGTGAGACTATACAGAGTAGCATGCTTTTAAATCGGTTTGTTTATTAAACTAGGGAAAATGTAACTATACTTGTACAATGTACGCAAACCTCTATGCATAAAATACACTAAAACGCGTTGACATGCCGTTAAAGCCAATTAATTTGGTTTAAAGTCTAAAAACTATTTTAGATTATTTTCCTCGGGATAAGGAAGCTTGTCTGATCAGAAGAGATCATACTGTCCGGAGCTTGTTTTCCTGGTAGGTTCAACCTAGTTTGGGGATTAAGTAAAAGTTTCGCTACTCCTGTATGTAGTTAGCGGCAGAAAAGCCGTTAGAAAAGCTGTCGGCTCATATTGGTGACTAGCCATCATGACACTTAAGCCAACTTATCCGTGAAACCATATTTTGTTATTAGGAAATAATTCTCTGGAACAACATATCTCCAGACCTTTCCGCAGACGTACAGTTATAAGTGTTCCTGTTTCTTGAAAACGAAGAAAGCTGCTTTCAACTCGGAAATCATTAGATACGAGCAGCGTCTTTTCTAATCTGTAGACATATTAATTTAGCTCCAGTGACTGCGCATATCGGCGGATCCATTAGTCAAACGCGATATTTGCATTGAATCAGCGCTTATCATTTTGGCCAACTAATGAGCAACGCTGAAAATCTTGCGATATTTTATCGATTAGTCTCGACACGCCATTTATACTATCTACTATTAGTTTCACCAGTCTATCGTTTATCTTTATCGTTACTCATCTTGTTCTCTCGCCTTTCAATGTTTACCTCGCATGATGAGTTTTCTTGACGAGGGGAGCGAGAGAGAGAGAGAGATGAAAACAATGCTTTATCATGACTTGAGAATTACCTAATCCTCTAGCAGAATACGTCAACAGAATACCTTGTCGGGTACTGCCTGGTAGGGTTTAGAATGGGATGAATATCACCTGTCGTGGTCTAACACCTACTCCAGAAGGGGTATCTTGGGTGTGACGGCATTTGATTGTGAGGCTCTTTTCCTGGAGATCTGCAGAAAGTGAAATAGCCTTTCATTGCAATTACTCCCATAACCACTTTGACTCGGAGTAATAGTAATTGTTATGGCCTCCATCTATAGGTCAAATAGACCTGTTTGAAAATTATTAGCCTTAGAAATACTTTATACCATATAATTTGAAGGTATAATTGTTTACGTAGGAATATTCAAAGCCACATTTCTGTGCAAACAAATGATCATTATTAAATAGAACTAATTACGTAAAACCATATAATCATTAATTTTAGATAAGAATACTTTAAACCATACAACTGGGAAAATTATTTGTATTAGATAGGAATACTTGATATCATATAACCGTTTGTTTCGTTTAAGTTGGAACCGGCTCTTCTCGTATTATTGAAACGTTTCTTTGCCAGCAAAAGAGAAGGCGAATCGACACATACCAGGGAGTCCTCGTGGTGTAATGGTTAAAACGCTGGACTGCTGAATCGTAGTAAGGGAGTTCGAACTCCAGTTGTGCTATAACGATCACTTTCGGACAAATACCCTTGGGGAAGGTATGAACCCTCTTATCCTCCCAGCTATGGGCTAAATAACATCACTGATGAACAGCTAGAAGGATGGCTTGGGTATTAAATAACCCACGAACATTGATATTCCTTTATATAAAGAAACCTGAGATAAAACAAGTCGACAAATACCCGTCTTATACTGGAGTCCAAAAACAACCCGTTTTGATGATATCGTCCAGCCGACTTCCCTTATCCCTTAGATGGCTGATCGAGACGGGTGACCTCTGCAATTCCCGATTAACATTTGTTTTCAATTTGGAGTGCTAGATCAAGCATATTTGTCATACCTAGCTTACGAGACGAAATGTTGAACTTCATCAACTCCTCTTTCTTCCGGTTTCAGGCTTTATATATATATATATATATCTCGAATCTTACAGTTCACTAGCCTTGTTACACTTTTTTAATGGCAAAGTAAAATAACATAGAAGTAAAGGGAAATTTGAAAATCTTTTTAAAATTTTGTTTACTGTTGAGAAAGAAAGAGGAGCCCTGTTTCGTAGTCTCTATACCTGAAGAAAACTTTAGAACAGAAACGTTATGTGGACAATGTTATTGACACACATTCGATAATCTGAGGAAAAAACTTTGAATAAGAATTTTTTTTGTATTGATCATCGTGTTTATTTGTTTGCAATCTTTCAACAGAAAACACTTTTATTAAGGTCGCAATTCCCATTACGGCTTTGTCGCTTGATATAAAACAACACGAATGAGACAATGGAGTTGATACATCAAAGCTTTTGAGAAATAAAAAAAGGTATTGTTGCCACAAGATAAAATATATTTTATTCCTATTAAATTTTGTGCTCAAAAGAGAATGGTCTCCCTTTACAGAGTGAAAGAAGAACTGTTAAACGTAAACAGGAAAATATTTTTAAAATTGTTGTATTACGAAGGGAAAAAAACTTTAGAAATGATTGATGCTTGTTTATTCTTTTTCAATAAATCTCTATGCTTCCTGTTTTGTGAATAAATTGTTTACGTCTTAAACGATTTCTAATCTAGTTTCTTACGGCTACAATTTCTGTCTTTTCAGTGGACTCTCTTGCAACTGGTTAATTACCACTGATGATGCTCTTGAAGTTGTAAAATTAAAAGTCTTGGACTCTGAGCTGGAAAACTCTACAGTGTGTTCCAAGGATGTAGTACGTGTCTACGATGGTAGGTATTACTTAAAATAGAATAAAACGCCACCCCCATTCCTTTTCTTATATATTCTCCCACTCAGCGGTACTCGAAATACCTTGACGGAGTCCTCTACTGAGGGTTAAGACCACCTTTGAAAAGGAGTGTTTTAGAAAGGTAGGAACGTACTTTTCCTCTCTTCCCACAAGCTATACGTAAATATTTCAGGAGATAGAAGTCCTTGCTACATAAATCGGTCTAAAAAATAAACACTCAAACCCGTTATACTTCGCATTAAACATCCTGTTTGACACGGCTTAGAATACGTTTACTGTATCCTCTGCAGAGAGATAAAGCACCCCCTATGACACTAAACTCATCCGTGAATCATTTTTTAGGACTCTGGGTAGTGTTTATAACTCCATCACCATTTTACCAAAGTCAACGATGATCCAGAGAGTTAGTTACTGTCAGGGTCCCATTTATGGTTCAAATAGATCTGTTTTCAAATTAGTAGTATGCTTGACATTATCAAATAGGAATAGTTACTTAAAATCACTTAATTATTTGGAAAAGTTAGTCGAAACTTATGATTATTCGTTACTTGAAACTAATTGCTTGCAAAAAAAAAAAAAGAACTTGACTTCGAAATCAAATAATTCAACAAGTGTCGCGTTATGGTGAAGTCCCATTTCGGAAACACAAGCCCAGCATTCTAAGCAGACTAGATCACCTCAGATACTATTATTAAATTGCTACCACTGTAGCTTAGAAAACACAAACTCTATCCCATTGCAGGGAGGTAAAACCTCATTACATACACACCAAGGGTTGTTCTGGGTATAACTTTAACGGGATCTGGTACTGAGATTCCAGTTCCGGAGATCTGGGGAATGTAGAGTGCCTCTTCATCGGCATTACTTTTAGTCCCCTCTGCTCCGGTGCAGTAATATCTGTCAGGGTCCCATGTGTGGAATAAATAGATCTATTTGAAAATGATTTCTATTCGGTAGGAATATTTCATAACATATAACTGCCAAATAAATTATTATAGATAAATAAAAGAGCAGTTAAAATACAGGGTGTCTCAACATAGCTAGTACTTTATAATATGATTATAGTTTATTACTGACACAAACGCAATGGCGGTCATTTGGAAAAATGCATCCTTTGAGCTGGAGACATCAAGTCAATATTTTTTTAAAAATTATAATATCAGCTTCTAGGACATGCAATCTTTCTTGAGTTCTTGTCTTAGGGATAAATCGTTATCATATTAATAGGTTACATCTATTTTGAGAGAGTTTTGAATTATTTTGTCACCAAATAAATAGTGATGCAAAATATTTTTTTCTCTCGAGCCCAAGGTATTGTGATCGAGGATTAATCGTTTGTAAAGTAGACTATTTTCAAATTTGAAACAAAAAAGAATACATTATTAGTAGAGTAATTAGCAGTCACATCGGTCCCTTGTATATTGAGACACCCTATATTATAGTGAAACGTGCTTACGATTATCAACAAATTAATCCAATTTAGTCATTAAAATAACCCATAAAGAGTTGATTTGCCGTTAAACAAATATAACAAATCAAACCATTTGATTGCCACAAGAATTATATTACTTTTCTTTGATAACGAAAGACAAAAATATTTTACACGAAAAGAATATACAAATTGTTGCACAATTTATAGGAATGCAGAAACCAAAAGAAAATCTAGGTGATCATTTATTAATGAGTGGGAAGGTAGTGTGTCTCGTCACAATTCAAGAAGTCACTTTAAAGTAAAATAACCTTGACTGAATGTTCTTTCAAAGGAAAGAACGGAAATTCGTATCTTTATGCAGAGTAATGGTTTACGTGTCGCCGTCTTCGATAACTATCTTGAAAAAAGAATGAAACAATGAAAATCGCAAAAACATTGCTGATTACTTGGTCTGATTTCTGTGCCAAGAGAAATAATTGCTTTTATACAAAGTAATATAATCTCATATTACTACTTCTACTAAAGTTGTGCTCATCACACGGAGTTCCTTGCCACCCACTCTCTCTCTCTCTATCTGTCTGTCTGTATCATCAATCGCTGACCGATCCTCTAGACAGCATCCAGTGTCCATTCAAACTTGAAGTATCTAACTCTTCGCTGGTCAGCCATTATTAGTGTGTTCATGTGTTGAAGTTCGTAAGAGAACGTTGCAAATAAGTTTCTATTTATTTCTCTAGCAGTACCCCGCATATCATCTTCGACTTGAATGATTTGTGAGATTGGAAGTAAGTTACCTTACAGCTGTTGTTTTGTGGCGTGCTGCTTCTAGTATGTGTTCAAGGAAGCTTGTAGCATTCTTTTTCTCTGAGTTTCGTAAACGTCAGTGGTGCATCCATACAGTAGGACTGCCACAGCTTGGAAAAAATCAAGTTTTATCAGATGTCCATGAAAACGATAACCTAATAATTGTTCATGCCTTTGCGGCTGCTGGCAATAATAATAATCCTTGGAATTTTCTTGGGATTTTTACATACAAACTGATCATTCAGGGAAGATGACCAGATTTACTGTATTTGACGTCGTATAAGGCGCACTTTTTTTTTTAAATAGAAATATCTTTTAAAATTCCTCTGCGTCTTATATGTCATATGTAGGTTTAAAATTTGCGATAGTCGGCAGAAATTAGCTACCTGTCAACTCCTATTATCTCTATAGTCACTTTCATATACCTGTCATTATTTAAAAGGTTGTTATGCAAATGAAGTGTTATTATTGAAAACATTCATTATATTAATTTCATCATGTTTTATATTAGTGCTTTGTTTCAATGAAACTTTTTCTTGATTAGCTTGCTGAAATTTTGGTGTGTCTTATACACCGTCAAATATTGTACTTTTGATAAGAAAAGAACTTGTCGTTTTATGGATTTTACCGTACCAGCCAACTTTAGGGTGCTTGAAGGAATGTGAAAAGCTGGACAAATGCCTCGACTTCGGCAAGGTCTAGGTATTTGTTCAGCGGTGGATCATGACGATAATGATTCGAATTGTAGTTAAGGAACTTTTGGAACTGTCTACAAGAACCTGAAAAAGAAACTAGATAAACTGAAGATTAGGGGAAGAATTGATGCCATCCTGACCACAGCTCAAGGAAATTCGACCCGGACACTTCGAAGAATCTCGGAGACTTAATGACACTTGCTGATATCGATAAAAGTTGCTCACTCCTTTAAGGCAGTACATTTATATCTTTTCCTATGTCACTTGGGTTTTGCTATTTTCTTTTTTACTGATATTTGTTTTTTTCCTCTCTCTCTCTCTGTCAGGTGGCACTCCTCGTAGCCCACTCCTTGGTTCTTGGTGTAATGGAGATACTCCTGAGTTTATCAGCACTGGAAGAAAAATGTACATTACATTCAACACCGATGACAAAGCTCATTTTCGGGGATTCAAAGCTAAATTCATTTCTGAACAGAAAGGTAAGTGATTTGTCTTTCAACTATTTCTCTACATGATGACAGCTACGTATTTCTCAGTCTTGGGATCTGACTATCAGTGTTAGAATATGAAAAACCTTTCTATTTGGGGAGCTTCCATTCAGTGTAATACATTTTTACTTTGAAAATGTTTTTCTTTAGTCACCCCCAACATCAAAAAATTCTTCATTAGAATTTGGTTTGGTTTAATGGCATGTCAACCATTATTGGTCATTTAATGCCAAATCCATTTTTATACAGATAAAGTTATATTTCAAACGGTTCAGTTTAGCATAAACAGTTTTTTTTTTGTTTACACACAGTTAAACATAGAAACAGTTCTATTTTAAACAATTCAGTTAAGCATAAATATACTGTTTAGTTCTATTTCACCCGTAGATACGGCCCTATCAGGTGTAGAGTGGACATGGGAGTGATGGCAATAAAGGAGTAATCCTTATTCCCCAAAGTTCCGGCATTATTAGAGCCTCACCATCAGATTGTTTAGTGTCTTATCCAAGACACTCATTGTAGGAGTCTTACCCCTCTGCAGAGATGCAGTCTGTATATTTTGCAGCCTCAGCCACCTGTGCCATTTTTATTAGGAATATTTTGTCGCTGGCATTACAATGGAAAGTCTCAAAACAAGATGACTTTTTCCTTTCATTTTCTACAAAATCACCAGTGCTATATTTAGCATGGATGATGGTCAGGCAGAACTGTCTAATAGTGAGGTCATCGATAAGATCTTCGAGCAATTAATAATCACTGGCTCAAAGTACTTGTCAATGCTGGATAAAGTGACCAGACCTCAATCACAGATAGGTTACTGGCATAAATATTTTAAAAGATAATTTAATTCAATTTTTGTAAATATATTTCACACTTTTTGTCGATAAGGCTTAGAATACGATGATTACATCGCCTTAGGTTTAAGATCCTCCACTACTACAAAAGAAATCGGTGTTTTGGGTTTGTAACTAAATTGAATTTGCATTGAGTCTCCCATTTTGTAACTATGACAAGTGAGAAGTATTCATGGCCATTAGTCCCTGGTCTACTCTGTGTTGGACTGGTAGTACCTGTTCGGGTCCCATCCATACATCAAATAATTGGTTTTGGATAGGATTGTTTAAATAGGAAAGGTTACTTGAAATCATAATTGTGTATGACTTGTTAGTATTAGATAGGAAAACTTGAAACCATATAACTGTGTATAACTTATTACTATCAGGAACACTTGAAACCATGTAATTATTAAAAATGATTAAAGACAAAGTAATTTTGAAAAAAAATAGATAACGAAAGAATTTTGAACACATAAAGCTGCATATAATCAATCATTTACAAATGAATCAAATTTCCGCATTAAATGGTCCATGCGAAGTTGATATGCCGTTAAAAATCAACCAAACCAATTATACATTTAAACACAATTACTGTTAGCAATATTTGAAACCATTTAACTGTGTGCAAACAAATAAGTTCTGGTTAGTTTAAATGTCACGTACAAGGTATTCGTTAACTAATGATATAAATTTAATATATTGAGAAAAATTGATGAATAAGGTAATCAAAGATGAAGAGTTTAATGAGAAAGTCGATGCTATAACGTTTTAGTTCTAATGAACCATCATCAGGACTATGAAGGATGATATCTAGTGATGTTAAATCTCTGATAGATGTTTAATAAAATAGAAAAACAAGAAGGAAATATTATATATACAGGGAAAAGAGTAACCGTTTGATCAATGAATCATTTAATATATAAATAAATTTTAATTTAATATATGAATAAACAGGTTTTGGAATTTTAAAAAGCCCAACAAGGGTTGTAGTAAGCCATAAGGAAAAAACCAACCAACTTGATAAAGAAAATCTTTAAATGATTTTTTTTTTGTAGGGGTGAAGGTTAAGTCCTTTCTTTTTAATGTTGGCTTAGTTAATTAATTTTTTAAATTGAAAATTTATTTTTTTTATAACTTAACTGTCAAGTATAGAATTACACCTCTTTGTACGATTACTTTTCAAGTTGTTTTCTATTTATGTATAGTTAAGGTATTTTTCAAGTTTTAGAGCTGCTGAAATTCGAGCATTCTCGAGTGTCTTGTAACTTTAGACAATTCTAGACTTTTGTAAATAGGAAGTTCATTTTCAACCTAAAATAAATCCCAGATTTGAAGCGATGGAAATTTCTGTCAGAGCAATTATGACTACACTGATTTTTAAAACTATGTATTCTCAGTATAATTAGATCTACAACCACTCATTTTTATATTTAAAAAAAAGGAAAATTGGTGACCGTAGTCGTACGAGACGGCTCCTTTTTCAATAACTACTCCTTTTCCTAGGTTGCTCCACTTTACCATTGATACGTACCTTATATTGCTGAGTGTTAAGCAAGGAGATATCAAGTGCCATTTTAAAGTCTTTGGTATGACACGACCTGGGATTGAACCCAGGTCTCCTGGACCATTGGCAAACATTCTAACCGCTAGGCCAATGAGTCGAATTTTTATTTTATTTTATATGTAATCGTGTGTTTAAACCGGCTTGATCTTCCACCGCCGTAAAAGAATATGTTCAATCGGTCCTTTTTCAAAACTTAGGACTGCCCTCATTTTATGAGAACTATCTGAACCCTTGAAACTTCCACTATTCAATTAGAATAGACCGCTTAATATCATTGACTGTTGTGATAATTTGTATTTCACATACAAAACAAATCATATAAATTCGAAGAAATAAAACGAAACTACAGAAAAGAATGTTTGGCTCAGTTAAAACGATATGTTTGATTTTTAAAACGTTTTCTTTTTTTCTTTTTTTCTTTTTTTTTCTTTTTTTTTTTTTTGTCTTGCTTTTATTCCATTATGATATAATCTAGATGCTTAGTTTTGTTTTGTTGCGTTGATTGGCAGCAGAAATCGAGAAATGAATTTCGAAGTTATATATATAAGTAGGTAAGTTGGTCGACCGTTGTCGAGGATGACATGAAGGCTCCCTTTTCAATAGCTACTACACCGTCTTGCAATCACAGGATTGCACCTCTTAACCTTGATCTGCATCTTATAATGCTGAATGCTTGACCTGGGATAGAACCACAGTCTCCTGGGCCATTGGCAAGGTTGATATACCATAAAACCCAACCAAACAACTGGGCTATTGGTGAACACTCTAACCATTATACCAATGGACCAAAAGTATAAAATTCTCTATTACTGTATGAATGCTTATCTTCTTCCTGCTATAGATAATTATTAGGGGCAGATTTTGCTCTTTGGTACGAGAAACCAATCTAAAAGAAGGAAAATTCTGAATTGAAGCCATCTGTACTCTACTTTAAAATTGATATCTTGTTACATCCTAAACTTGACAGAGCGATTATATATACAAGTGCATGTTGAAATTGTTACATATTTCTCACCTATATCAGGTCAGTTTTCAATTTTCAACGTTGTTCAAAAGCCAAGATTTCCAATGCGGATTTTATAGGCAGTCAACCTTCCCTCCCAATTTCAATATTAGAGTAGCATTCTTTCCAACCTGATTTTCCACTCTCACATTGGCTCAGTGCCGCATTAAGCTTAATAAATATCAAAAATAAGATTGATAAAGAATCTTGTCTGCGTTTCAATGTCTTCCAACAAAGTTTGAATTTTTTTGTCTGATTTTTTTTTTTTTTGTTTATTGTATTTTTTTCTTACCAGAAGGCAGCTAGCCAAGGATTTCGTATTTTAACTTGGGTTTTATTGATTATGGCTTACCTGGAATTAATATAGAAAGTGTCCAATAGTTTTTCATTCCTTCTTTTCAACTAAACAATGAAAGAAAGTCTACCATAATCTGAGAGTTATTGAACGGCATAGAAAAATTGATATAAACATAAATTTATAACTAGTAATGTTTATTATCTTATTATTCATTCTTTAACACCGCGCATTCAGCGGTGTTTTGAATACACCAACTGCATCCTTTGCCGAGTAGTGGGACTCCACAAAGAGGGTTCTCTGTGTATGACACTAAATTGAATCTGGAGGTGAAAGTTCAATCCTGGAGATTTAGTCTGTGTCGACTATGTTTGTTAATAATATTCCCAGGTCAACTTTAAACCTGTTAGTCTCATCTATAGGTCAAATAGATTTTTGAAAATTGATAATATCACATAGGAATACTTGAAACAATATAACGGTGTACAAATTGTTTGGATGGAAAATTGTTACTTGAAGCTGTAATTATTTACGAAGGATTTTAATGAGTTACTTTAAAAAATGTAACAGTGTAAACAAATAATTGACAACTAAGTGCGGTTGAACAAAATAATTGCAATCGAATGCTGAAAATATAAATGGAAATGGTGATTAAATATTTAGAAGTGAATCAAATTTTGACGAAACAAAATTAACTAACATTTATTCTTGTGGCTATTTGTCAGGCGGTATAAGACAGAAAAGTTAGAAACACGATAGTTTGGACCATAGATATAACTTTTTCTCATACCATTCTGAATATAGCGATGCACCTGGCCGTGGTTAAAAGTTAACATTTACTTTTTCTGTGTAATACATACCTCTAACATGTCGACTTAAGAAAAAATTACGTATTATTATAATATAAAGTATATTTCTATTTATTCATTACTGAGTATTACTTAATCATCTATCATTTAAAAAATTTACAAACAATTTTAGCATGGTCAATAATAATAATAATAATAATAGGGATGATAATAGTCGTAGCGGTAATTGTAAATCTTTTATATCTGAATGCTACGGCTATTATCATCACTAATGTTTATATATATATATATATATATATATATATATATATATATATATATATATATATATATATATATATATATTACCCGCCGAAGCAAACGGATCGCATTCAGATATAAATGATTTACAATTACTGCTACGCCTATTATCCTCACTATCATTATTATTATTATTGACCATGCTAAAATTGTTTGTAAACTTTTTAAATTATAGATGATTAAGTAATCCTCAGTAATAAATAAATAGAAATATAATTTAGGATTTGAGACGCCACACCTCTAAATATGTTGAATAACTCACAAATTTATATTAACAGTGAATAAAAGAAAAACAAGATAAATGCATACATAAATTCACTGATTGTTTATTTAACAAAACAGGTTTTAGCATCATTGGCGAATATTTTAGTCTACTATAAAGATGTGTACTGCAATTGTTGCAAAATTTACTTCTGTGTAATTTTGAAAGACAAAGAAATATGCAGATAACGATGTACAAATTCTAAGTAACTCCAATTATAATCTTATGAAATAAACAAAGCAAGTAGATAAAGTGAAGAATGAATAAATAAATAAAACTCAGTCTGCCCAGCTAAATCTCCGACTAATTTGAATAAACTATAGATAAACCCACACGAGTTACATCGGTGGATAAGAATTTCTTACAAACTTGTAAAAAAATAAACAAATAGAGAACATAAACCACTATGTAACGCAAACATTTTTAACCAGTAAATAATTTCATTGACTGAGAATAAGATGCGAAAAAAAAAACTAAATTAAATGGATGAGTAAATAATCACTTTTCTTATATAACGTAAAGATCGCTTCTTTCGAGCGGTGAAAAGACGTCCGTTTATTTAGCTGGCTCTTACATGAAAGGAAAGACAAACCCTTGGTAAAAAATAAAATAAAATAAAAGAAGATATGTGATAACCTATAAAGGTGGATGTACTTCTGGTCGGTCACTGCGATCACTAAGGTACTGATCTAGTTTTGGACCATCATTTCAAATCAGGAAATGAGTGCACAAGCAACTAGCAAACCGTTGCTTATCCAAATAAAACCTTACAAGCTTCTCCAGTGAAACATGTAATCCGACAAATGTATAATTTCAACCTAGTAACGCGGAATATAAGAAAAATATTGAACAAAACCAACAAATCCGAAAGGAGGAGCGCCATAATATCTAAGGAGCTCCAAAAATACAAAATTGAAATCGCGGTTCTGAGTAATGTCAGATTCCCTGAAAATGGCCGCATCAGAGATGAGACTGACTACACTTTTTACTGGAGCGTGAAACGTTGAACAGACAAAAGGGAATCTAGTGTGGTTTTTGAGGTCTTCTGCCAACTATGTCTGAGGATCCCAAACCACCGAAAGACAGACGTATCACACTGAGGTTTCCATTTCCCGAAAATCGTTATTGTGCCCTGGTCTCTGCTTTGCCCTGACTATGATCAACAGTCCGCAAAAACAAATAGTGTCTACGATTAGTTCGACTAGACACTCCGTGCTATTCCGAATAAAGATAAAATCGTAATTCTTTGAAGCTTAACCCTTAAATTGACCAATCATATAATACCTTGCCGAAGGGTTTAGGTAAGTTTAGAACGGGGAAAGTTAATAACAATCGCAATCTGCAGCAATCTATCTACACAGAACACCAGCTGATCCTTAGCAACACCTACTTCAAACACTATTAAATCCACTAGAACTTCTGGAAGAACCCAAGGTCCAAAGATAGTGACAGCGAGATCTGCCGGACTTTCTGAACCCAAGAGCAAAGAATAGCCAACTGCAGTATGTCAAGTCAGCTGGGGCAGCAAAATACACTGACTGCATCTCTGAAGAGTCGTAAGACTCCCTCAAAGTGTGCCTGGATATGACACTAAACAATCTGATAGAGATTCCCAAGTAATGCTGGAAATTTCAGGAAAGCGGAGTACCCCTTTAATGCCATCGCTCCCTAGTCTACTCTGGCCTAGGTTCCAATCATTGGGGTAAATAGAACTAAAATGTGTACTTATGCTAAAGTGAATTGTTTGAAATAGAACTGTTTATTTGTATAAAAATTGATTTGGCTGATATGCCATATAGCCAAACAAACAAGCAAACCAACTTCAGTACTGCTCACGTTATGATCAAATCCACTACCAAACTACAATTGAGGGGGAGAATGAGAAAAAGAAAAATGCCACTCAAGAAACATGATCAAGATCAGCAGAGTTAGAGATAACCTGCAGGCCTCGTTGAACTATAAGTTAGCTGAAATTTTAGACGGCACTGTAGAAGAAAATTGGAAACCCCTTCAAATCAATCGTGTTCAAGGAATCCAAAGAGAAACAAGCCACTGAAGTAAAGAAGTACGAAGTCTGACTTTGACCCGGAAGAGTTTATTAACGATAGGAACGTCGCCAGGAATAACATGGTCAGCATGAAGGTAAAGACTGCAAAGGCCAGATATAGAACATGCTGTAAATTCTCGGACAGAGATGTTGGGAACTCAAAAATAAATAATGACTGATGAAAGCGGCTGAACTCTTGACACTTGCAGACTCTAACTGACTCCAAAGCAATTTTTTAAATAAAGCATGAGGGTGTTGTGGGGTAAGAGTTAAACTACTCAGAACAATTGCAAGTCCTCGACACCAAAACAATAATCAGAGATATGACTGAACTTCTTGCCAGGTGGAAGTAATCTTTGCAACAGTGGAACAACATGTGGTTGACAATATTGAATAAAGATCAACCCAACACTGGATGTGAAAGTGCTCAGACTTGTATGAAGTGAGTAAGGTTATCTCTATGCTTCTGTGGTCTTGTCTAATGTATTCACAGATTCCACTTAAAGAGTATGGATACAGAGCAGACAAGGCGCAAACCTATTCAAGTCAAATTAAGTCTGTTAGAAAAACCAGTGATATTCTGGTACACGTGCTCATGTTTGCTGACGGCACAGTCACCACAATGCACAGAAAATAATCACCCATTTCTCGAATTCCCCCAAAGGTATTTGATACCATAACCTCCCGAAAGCCGAGATTATGTATCAAACCCCTCTCTGATCTCATGTTATTGGCCAAGGCATACAGATATAGGACCAGGTACTCACTCAAGTAAACATATGCTAATATCTTGTCCCCAGTCACCAACAACAGACAAGATGCACGAATGCCAAATGATTCCAATGCCTTTTTGAGAGAAGAGGAAACGATTTTGGCTCAACAAAGACCTCTCCATAAAAAACCAAATGTGCAGTGTACCGCGCCATAGTTTTCCTAACCTGGTAATGAGGTGCAGAAACTTGGACGGTATACAAAGTGGATGCTCAAAGATGTTACGTCAATATGATGCGTCTCTTTCGCAAAATACTGATTGTCAAATAGGGGCAGCATATCTTTAAAAAATCATCCTGGAGAAATCTAAACTCCCTGCCATGAACGATGTACTCGACCAACGCAACCTGAGATGGGCTGGCCACTTGAATTGATCTGAGGAGAGCAAACTGCCTAAATAGATCCTGCACCCAATTTAGATAAGGGTCTCGTAAAAAAGATAGAATACTCAGTCATAAAGGCATCATCAAATGAAACTTAGGGGTCATTTGCATATCTCAAGACAATTGATAACCCGATTAAAATTTTTAAAAAAATGAAGGACATCATCATCGCATACGATGGAGAGCCGGCCCATTTTATTCAAATCTGTGTTCTTGCAAACATGACTTTGCTGAGAAAACTCATTAAAGTGAAACACAAAAATTGCAAGCAAGCAATGATTCTAATATTTAAAGGACGTTTTTAATCTTTTACGCCAGGTGAGTGAGGTTCTTGCTGTGTTAATGAACATCACCAGCATGAATACAAATTTGACAGAACACGTACCAGCATTCTCCCATATTAAAATGATTTCAAAATTTGAGAAGAGCTTTTCAAACGATGAACAGATGTTGACAGCTACCTTCAATTGAGCAACCAACCCGGCTGCGGCAATAGAATACGCTGATTCCATTTTTCCAGAAGGGTTTGACAAATCATTAAGAGTGACCTGGATAAGACACCAAATCATATGATGGTGAAGCTACGGTCCTGGAGTCTTGAGGAATATGGAGTACCCATTTACTGCCATTATTCCCAGGTCCACTCAGACCCAGGGTAGCAGTACCTCTCATCTTCCGATCTGTGGGTCAAATAGATCTGCTTAACTGTTTAGATGTGTGCAAACATTAATATTAAATTGAATTGTTTGTGTTACATAGATATACTTGAAACCATTTAACTGTGTGCAAACAAATAATTACTATTACATAGAATTATTGTTTGATAGATATACTTTTGAAAACAAATGAGTTCTAGCTCATTTAAAATGTTACCTACAAACAAATGATTTACAAATCTTATATTTAATGTATGTATTAACAGGATTTAGCATTAAATAATCTATAAATAGGTGATAGGACATGAAAATCAACCAACCAACCAACAAACAAACAAACAAACCAATTTTAACACAACAAACCTTTTAACTTTATCTATTTATAAGCTCTGATGCATTTAATTTTTCTAACATTTCTTTTTTAAATAACCATTTCACTTAGTGCAATTGGTTGCAAATTAAATATTTTGAAACAGAATTTGGCATTAAATGAACCACAGGAGTTTATATACCCTTAAACTCAATTTTACATCAGTAAAATACAGTGCTCTAAACCGATGAATTAAATTTTTTTTAAAACTGGTAAAAACTCAAGACGCTGTGTTTCACATTGCCGATCTTCAGATGAATTTGTGTCGACATGTCTAAAGTCTGCTGGATTTTTCTGAATGAATATCGATTCTCAGGACAATAATTAAGTCACATGAGTATCATTTGGCAAATTTTGTATGTCACGTGCCTTGGTTTGGTGCCAAATTACAAAGTAAATATTTGCTTTCCTTACAACATTTAGCAATAAATTCCCATATTTTAAAAATTCAGCAAAAAGAATTCTGAAATCTTGTTTTTCCTCCAAGCACAATTTGCAATGTTTTGAACCCTCATTACAAGTATACAGGCTTTTCAAAATAGACCACTTAACCTTTGGTTCTTCACCATAGTTTTCTTTTCTTTTCTTTTTTTTTTATTCCCAGATATACTTAGTCTTATGCTATTAGTGTAAAGTACATTCCTGAAGGAAACTTGGTAATTATTGTATTTGTGCGCTCTCTCACTGAGAACAAATATATGTTCAATAGGAAGTGGTCTGATGATAGCATAGAAACTCAGTCACTAAGTGCCGTTAACTCAACGTCTAAACTCTCCTAAGCTTATATATAGGACACCAGAAGAGACCGGATAAAAACTCAAGACTCCGGGTTTAGCTCTTCCGATTTTCAGGTAAGCTAGTTAAAACACTCAAGATTCTTTTATGAGATATATATGCACGCACATAAGATTGATCCCCCACCAGCCAATCAGAGTGACCTAGAGCGGTCAAACATACAATCTTTTACACATTTACCCTGTAATTCAACACACTTGATACATTATTTTTCAAGATTTTCAAATCGAACAATTCATTGACTGACAATTGTAATTTCATGAAACCGAAAAAGGATATTCTTAAAAAAAATGAATGATGTCGTGTTTGATAGACGCAAATAAGAATAAGTTGCTATATGAAAGAGTTTTGAAAAGAAAAATATATTGCATTCAGTTTGAGAAGTAATCCCTTATTTTAACCAAACTACATCAGAAGTAGCGCAAATAAAATCGGGATTAGACAAGACGTTGTTGTCTCTTATACTATTTCTGGCAAAAGCATGGACCCACCACACTTGGAAAACGTTTCTGATCCGTAAAAAGCAAATGAATGACAAATCTTAGACAAAACCTATTTTATTTAAATTTATTATTTTATTTTTTTTTTGGTGGGTGGGGGGCTTGATAAAACATACCAGAAACTAACAGAAATATTCTAATCAATAACTAATATTTTTTCAGCATCAAGTAGAGGAACAAATTATTGAAAAAATAAATTAAGAAAAGATAGTGTAATCACTGAATTAAGGAAGAATTAATAAATTAGCAGTAAAAATAACTATCAACGGAATCTACATGTTACAAAAGAGATACCAGTTATTTTTTCCTTTTAGTTATTTCTTTTAATAAAAAAGAAACGACCAAATTTTCTTTTCAACAGTTGAATAGAATTTACCTTTTAAACCTTTTCTCGACAGAACAAGGAATTTGTCGTCTTTCTACAGTTCTATAACATGGTTAGAAATCGGAAAGATTTCACAAGAAATTAAAAAATTATAAAACTCTTGTAAGGCGATATTTTATCATAGAATGTCATCAAAACTGTGGGTTGCTCCCAGTCAGCAGTATCTAAACTTTGTTGAGAGTTTCAAAGAAATAGGAACATGACGAAACATGACATCAAAACCTCTGGATAAAATGCTCAAAGCAATATGACTTACAAATAGAAAATAGACAACCAAGTAAATAATAAATGGGTGAAAAGAGGAGTTAATTGTAATAAAAATGACTGCAACATACGTAATAAAATGTGATTTTTAAATACAGAAAGACTAATCGAAAAACTGCTTTAACCACTGAAGAAGAAATCATGGAGTGTGGATGACTAGATGAAAGTAATTGTGATGAAACATTAATCTATATTAACCAAGCTGATGATGCTGAGGTATTTGTTGCACGCCCCACCCAACGGGCAAGTGAGGCACAAGGCCTTTTTTTCGGTGGGTCCGGGCGCAGGGCCGTAGCCCACACGCGCCCGGCATTTCCCAAAAATGCCTACGGCCCCGTCAGCATTCCCCTTATTAGGGGCGCCTCAGGCGCCGGGCAATGAACCCAACCTCCCCAAAGGGAGTAAAAGCCTGGGGGGAAGGCCCCATGAGGCCGAAGGAATTCCCCAGGCACCGAGACACACTCGGCCAGATCCGTGCCTCGACAACACGGCCGGCCAAAGCGCTACCCAGCACCTGGAGAGGTCCAGTCCAAAATCAATCTGTCGCCAAAATGATTTGGACCGCGGCTAAAGTAGTCAGCCGAAAAGCTGATGATGCTGAATTTCGGTCTGATGTTGTCAACGAAATATATAACAAAGAGTTCATGGCAAAAACTAAATAATTCATCCAGTCTTAATATGGGATTGTATGTCAAGCAAAGAATCAGAAATGGTAATCACAGTCAATATAGAAGTCTACATTCCAATTTTGAACAGTCTTACATTCCATCAATCAAAAGAAGTTTGATAAGTCATTTGATGATAATGCATTTTCTCAGGAAGATCCAAGCTTTTCTTCGAGACAGACGTGTCAACGTAATGAATCTTAACCTGATCGAAAACTTCATGGTAGAAATCGAAAAAAAAAACTTGTCTATGATTAGGCTCGAACCCATAACGCTGATTTATCAAGCTCTATTCGAGCGGGCTGGATGCATCTTGATCAAAAATACTGATTTTTTTTTTGTTGTAAGTTAAATCCACCCTCGAAGAATTTAGGTGGTCATAAAACTTAAAGAAATAAAATACTGGTAAGGTTTTTTTTTATTTTACTGATTCCATGATGGGCTCCTCTGGTGGTGTAACGGTTAGCAAGGTTGACTAGCAAACCTACACGAGTGAGTTCGAGTGTCATTGGGCGCCCCATTCATTCGGCCTTGTGCCACATCGAAGCAAAGAGCTTTGTAAATTACTTACTGATTCCATGATTCGTTCCTTTGCTTTAATGTTAACAAAATCAGGATTATTAAACAAATTATTTTAATTTGATGTCTTCCATCAAGCTAGAAAATTCGGATGTTAAATAAACTAGACCTCGTCCCAGATTGGCGCTGAAATTTGTTTTCATGGATTAAAAATCACGGAAGAAACGTTTTCTTATTGGTGAGGCTAATACTTTTTGCTTTGCCCAGTTGGCTAGGGCTACAGAATAAACCAACTGCTTCTCTGCAGAGGGGTAAGACCCCCTACGAGTGTCCTGTTATGACATTAAACAATCTGATGGTGAGGTTTCAGTAATGCTGGGGCTTAGGGGAATGCAGAGTGCCCCTTCATTGCCATCACTCCCAGGTCCACTGTGGCCCGGAGTAGTAGAACCTGATGGGGTCCTATCTATGGGTCAAATAGAACTAACGTGTGAACTTATGCTAAATTGAATTGTTTATTATAGAACAGTTACATTTATTAGCTGTAAACAAAAACTATACTTGTACTAAACTGAATTGTTTGAAATTTAATTCGGCGTTAAATAACCTGGAACGGTTGATACGCAATAAAACAAAACCAACCAACACTTTTTATCAGTAGTTTTATTGAAAATAAACCCTATCAGTTCAGCTCTCGCGCAAACCAATTTTAAAAACTATTTTCATATTCTACAAGCCGATTTTTTGTCGTTTTTTATGACATATGAACCTTTTGCTTGTTATTTAATGTCATCGATATTCTTGTAGGGAATAGTGGTACTACTATTTAACCAATAGCTGAGAGCATAAGGGGGTTCATACTTTTCCCAAGGGCATTGGTCCCAAAGCTAACGCACTAGTAAAATTTGAATTCAAACTGCCTTACTACGATAACACAGTCCAGCGCGTAAGCTCTTAGGCCAAGGGGACTATCCTATCAACAAATCGAACTTGTGATTTCCATGCTTCTATTATGCTATGACTAAATATTGTTAATATACTAATTAAACGGGGGCATTTACACGGATTCAACAATTTGAATAGAATCCTTTTAGGAATCTACTTTGTTAAATGTTAATATATAGCTGTTATTGCGTCATTATTTATATCTATTTGAACATATCTTACATAAAAATGTGTATTCGTTTCAAATCTTCCTGAAAATGGAAGTAAATTTCAGCGCTTAAAGTATTTTAGATTTTAATTAATGAGTGAATCACATTTTAAAAATGGCAGACCTGGTTTTGAATTACATTTACCAAGCACTGTATTACAATGGTTTAACAGAATATTTACAAAATGTGAAAGTCTTTATTTATTGCCTACTGATGTAAATTTCTGCTCAAGTTCTACAAATCAATTGGCGTGAAATAGTTTCAGATTTTTAAAATCATAAAACTTTGTTTAAAAAATGAAAGTTGTCTCTAATTTTTTTTTTAATAAAAAAAGTTTTTGTATCGTAGTCATTTCCTGTGATTGGCCTTATCAAGTTTCATATCTGATTGCTAAAATGTTCCTTTCCTTTCTCTCCTTTTTATCATCGAATCTTCGGCGTACGCAAGCCAGCCAACACTGCAAAAACAGGATATTTTTCAACTGGAGAAGAGGGGGGAAATGTTTTCATTAAGCAGCGAAATTACCGAGTGAACCCTCAAGGGACATAACTCTTTATTAGAGCTTTATTTTTTTTCATCTGACCCATCCTAAATCTCGTCCGTCTTCGCCTTTACATATATGCATCTCTCTATTTCTTCTTGCCACTACTTACCTGCTAACTTGAAAGTAATAAATGACATTAAAGAAAAAAAAAAAGAATCCTTGATGGTGAATAAGAAATATAAATACGAGGTAAAAATACAGAATCTGATATTCAAGAATAAATCTAAGTTTGAGATATTTTACCAAAGGAAATAGTTCAGATAATGGCCAGTGGATCAAAATTGAGTGCTTTTAACGATGTTTTTAAAGGTTTTTTTCTTCGTTAATAATGGAAGTAATCTTCTATATATTGATACCGTAGTATCTAATCTACATACCTGGTGGTTGTAAGAAAAAATATCTCGATATATCCATGAAAGAGAAGAACTGAAAGAAGGGCATCACGTCTGCTTTCCAACCTTTCACCACCGGATACCTCATTCTCTAAAACTGTAATCTTAGCCGACCTTTGTTGGCAGAACTCAGAATATATTGGCAAAAAACTTCGGCAGAGAGGAAACCCCCCCAAAAAACGGGTATCTTGGATGTGATCGTAAACTGCATCTGATGGTGTGGTTATAGTTCTGGAGAGTGTGGAGTATTCCTTCCTTGCTATTACTCCCAGGTTCACACTGACCCGGTGAGTTAGTACCTATTAAGGTTGACCCAGTCGTCAGGGGCTGCAGAATACACCGAGAGCATCTCAGCAGAGGGTTAAAACCCTCCCTCCAACAGGAGTCCTGGATATGACACTAAAGAGTGGAAGCACCCAATAGGGTCCTATCTATGAGTCAAGTAGAACTAAACTGACTAATTATGCTAACCTAGATTGTTTGAAATAGAACTGTTTTTACATTCAATTGAACTTGGTTGATATGCTGAACTGAATTGTTTGAAAAAGAAGTGTTTTTACATTTAACTGTGTGTAAACAAAAAACTGTATTTAAACAAATGCTAAACTGAATTGTTTAGTTATTAAGTGAAACCATTTAACTGTGTGCAAAAAATAAAGAAAAAAGAGCTCAGGCTTGTTTAAAAATAAATCTAAAATGTGTTTCGAAATCATATTTAATATATGTATAAAAAAAGAATTTGGCATTAAATGACCTACAATAGTTGATATGCCATAAAACCAAAGTCCGACCTGTTAAGATCCCGTCATAGTATCATATAGATCTATTTAAAAATTATTAGTCTTAGATAGAAATGCTTGGAACTATGGAACAAAATAAATCATTATTAAATTGGAATAGTTATACTGGTGTATGAATTATTAGTATTTGATAGGAATACTTAAAACTATATATACAAAAATGATTGTTGTAGACCAGTAAAAAAGTATGATTGCAATGAAACTTAAATATTGTAATTACATTAAAAATTTACGAATCAAATTTCGATGACAGATAACCAACAAGGTGTTGATATGCCACTGAATAAACCAAACTTGTATTTTTCGGAAATTTCCGCTCTCCTTAGATCTACCTGTTTACCAAAGAAAGAAATATTCTAATGCTAAACCCTTCTCCTACGTTCAATAATTATCCGTACCAAATTTGATAGCTCGACGTCAAACTGTTTTTCTGTCTTATCGCGGACAAACAAACCACTTCCCATTGATTTTTTTTTTTTTGTTTGTTTTTTTTTTTTTTTTGTTAAAATGCCTTTGATCGTTTTATAGACAATTGAAGCAAAGTATTAACTGTGTGAACAATGACGTTAGCTTTAGTTTTGTACTCATTCAACCAGAACAAAATCGTTGCTCGTTGAATGTTTGTAGACTACAGCGTAGTCATTTTTGTAGCAATGGTAGTCTACCGGTCAATCTCCCTAAGGATTTGAATAGTATCCGAATGTCAGCCTCCCCACGGCACATAGCCAGTTATTCTACCCCGAAAACAATTTCCATTTTTCTCCCAAAAATCGATGCTTTCTTGTTTTACTTGGCCTCCGGTTATCAACATGTGACAATTGCCACGTAGACATTAATATTCATTCCAAAAATCTTTGTTTTGTCGTCTATATCTTACTGAGACCCGTAAATATATTATTGTTTCTTTGTACAAAAAAGAAAAAAAAAGGCAATTTTTCTAATCTTTGTTTCTCTCTGTTTGAGTATTTTCTATTTTGGTAGACGTTAACTTGAGAGTATTGTTATATTACAAGAGGGGTTTGCTGTCGCTTGCTCTCAGACAGGACTCAAAAGCCGTCGATTATCATTTCTGTTCTGGTGACAAAAAACGTAGGCAAATATTTCTATTTCTTCCGACTTTTAGTCAGATGTTAATCACTGAAAATGTTCAGGCAAACTTGTTGTTTGATTTATAAGTTTAACAGCACATAAACTCTTTATGGGGTATTTAATGCTGAAACGTGATGGTTTACAAAAGTTTTGGCTTAACGACATACCATTTCCTTATGGGTTATTGAAAGCTGAAAATCGATTTAGTCGTAAATATTCCATTGTAATAGATTTTTTTTTTACTATGATCCTTTCTTTGCACCTAGTTCTTTTATTCCCATCGAATACTAAAGATTTTCCGACGAAATCTGTTAAACCATTGATTGGATCGCCCAGTTGGCTAGGACTGCAGAATAAACCGAATTCTTCTCAGCAGAGGGGTAAGACTTTCCAGTGAATATCCTACATATGACACTACACAATCTCCTGGTGATGCTCCAGTAATTCTGGAGCTTTGGGGAATGCGAATTACTCCTTCATTGCCATCGCTCCCAGATCCACTCTGGCCTGGAGTGGTAGCAACTGATAGGGTCCTATGTATGAGGCAAATAGAACGAAAGTTTATTTATGCTAAACTGAATTGTTCGAAATAGAACTATATTTGACATTTTAAACTGCACATTTAAGATAAACTGAATTGTTTGAAATAGAACTGTTTGTTGTATAAAAAGGGATTTGGCATCAAATAACCTACAACCAAACCAAACCATAGATTGGACTTTGATAGACACCTCGGCTCAGAGTTGACCTAGTGTTATATAATTACGGAATGATTTTTTTTTATATTAATCATTTTTCCTTAATTATATTTTACCATTCAGTTTGGTTAGGCTTAAAACTATTCGGCTCTTTAATTCAGGTACATAGCATTGGGTACAGTTTACGCTCGTTCACAAAGGATATGACAATCACAATTGTCATAATAAACCCCAGATGGGAAATGCGGCTGGATTCTGAATGACGTCATACCCGGAAGCGATGATCCTGAGAATTTGAAGATTTTGAAAATCACGTCAGTTAGGATTTGACTTTGGGCCATGTAGGCAGACACGAGATGGGGGTGTTGTTCGCATAGTATGATACGAAAGACTTAAGAATTGTCTCTCTCCTCGTGTCGAAGAACCGAAGTCAGAAATTAATAAACAGTTCGTACCTGAACAACGAAGTCCGCCTTAGTTTTTGCATATGTATATATATTGTTGTTATTCATGTCATTATGATTATGGCTATTCAATACTAGGAGTAATGGCAATGAAAGGGTATTACAGAATTTCAGAACGGGAGCCTCACAACCACATATCGTTAATGTAATACACAGGACATCAGCAGGACGTCATTAGAAAATGGAAGAGAAATTCTTTTGCTTTTTTTTTTTATATGATATCCCAGAAGGCCAGGAAAGACTGAAATCTCAAGCCTCTCAAACATGTCTCAAAGTTTCTGTGTTTCATTTGCAATGTTTTAAACTTCTGCCAAGGCTCACGTATTCGTATTGGCCAACCAAAATTTTCATTAAATATTCGTTTTGTTTTTGTACTCCTTTCATTGCTGAGGTGACATCTGCCACATTCACCATAAGTCAATTATTAAGTACCTACTTAAATGAACCAACTACAATGAAGGTCATCACATACTGTTACATATTATTTGCGAAATGTGTAAATATTCTTTGCTTGATGATTTCTTTCTTGTGTGAATATCATGACTTATAATTTTAGTAGTTACTAAATTTAAAGGAATTACATTATCTAGCTGTACTTTATATATTCGAGCTGTAAGATTATTAGAAACAGTCCGTTAAAAAGGTCTTTGATATGGCATTAAATTACATCTGATTGTGAGGTTCCAGTTCAGGATATCTGGAGAGTACGGATTACCTCTTTCTTAACGTCACTCTCACCTCTACTCAGAGCTAGTTTGGTTATTGTGGCTCTACTATGAAGCATATCTTTGGCAGAAATTGACTGGCAGAACCAACCATTCTCCAGGCATATAAATTGAATTTGAATTGAGATTTCCTTCTCCTAGACCGGTTGTCATACGAAGTTTAAAAAACTATTTTGCTCTTTTATTAACCTATAGCTAGATTTGTGCCTTTCCGAAATGTATTTGGCACAGTCAGCTAGGGCTGCAGAATAAACCGACTACTTCTCTGCAGAGGGGAAATATTTTCCCTGAGAGTGTCCTGGATATTACATTAAACAATCTGGCGATAAGGCTCCAGTAATACTAGAGCTTTGAGGAATGCAGAGTACCCTTACATTGCCATCGCTCCCGGGTCCCCTCTGGTCTGGAGCGGTAGTACCTGATAGGGTTCAAATAGAACTGACATTTTAAATGAGTGCAAACAAATTGCTTTTACTAAACTGAATTGTTTGAAATAGAACTGTTTGATAATTTAACTGTGGGGAACAAATGAGTAATATTTAATTGAATAGTTAGTGTTAGATAAGAATACTTACAAACATTTAAATGTTTCAAACAAATGATTAATAGTAAACTGAATAATTTGTATTAGATAGAAATAAGTGAAATTATTTAACTGTGAGCAAAAAATGAGCTCTTGCTTTTTTAAAGATGTTACCTAAAAATATGTTAAGAAATCGTATATTTAATAAGAAGGATTTGGCATCGAATAACCTACAATGTCACAAAAACAAAATAAAAATCTAAATCTCAGGTGTACTAGCGTTATGTGAAATGCAAATAGCCGAGTCCACTATCTCCGACAGTAATTGTTACGCCATGTGAGCACCTTTTATGAAGTAGTTTGATTATGATGCTGAAATTTGATTCCTCATCGTTTTACCATTTATTCAAAGTTTTTGAATACCTTCAGCTGCTTTGTATTTTGATAATTGCATTTATTGTATTTTGGTAGTAATATTAGAGACGGAACAAAATTCTCGCTTCAGTCAGAAATATTTTTCGAACCATTTCTTTAGTTAAAAATAGATCCTTCGTATAATGCACGCAGTCTGGTTGATAAAGTATTCTGGAAGATGGCGAATAAAATGCATTTGAAATAGTCTTTATGTGATTAAATAAAGATTTCGTTAACTTGAGGATGTTTGGATACTGGAGAAAATCTATTTTTTTGGTGTTTTTTAAATTTTTTGTTTATTTTTTTAAATAAGAATTGCAGGACGTTTTTTACCGTGAATAGCGTAAAATTTGGATGGGGAAGGTATGTCAATTTAGTTGTGTATACCTATGGTTTTTTTAATCAGAACTTAGCAGACAGGTTTAAGAATTGGAAATATTTGTACGATGCTAATGTGTCTGTATCAGTTGTCAGCATCCAAGATTGCATTGTTGCCAGTTTTTCAAGAATTACTTTCTTCCCAAATGATATTGACAGTTTAGTCTATTTTATTGAGTTTCATTCAGCTATTATAGACGGAGAAGCAAAATAGGTTTAGTTGAATCCTCGCTGTGTCACTAAATAGATAAAAATAGATGAATTGTATACTTTTTTTCCTACTGTTATGAAAGTAATATTGTAATTTTTTTATATAGATATTTATTTACTTAAAAATGTTTTGGTACTTGATCACATTAGCGAAGAATTGATTAATAATGTAAATCGAAAACAAATCTTATGAGAGAATAAGTTTCAAACGGTTGCTGTATGACAAAAGCTCGACATTTAAGTAGACTGATATCTCAATCAGTCGTAATTTGTCATATATACCAGACATCCAAACTGCATCACCATTCACGCAAATAAAGCGCTGTTGGTTGCTTGGTTGGGTTTTATGTCATATCAACCGCTGTAGGTTATTTAATGCCATATATATATATATATATAAATTTGCAGTTGACATTTTTAAACGAGCCAGAGCTGATTTGTTTGCACAATGGTTTCAAGTATTGCTATGCTCCAGTCTCGATTTAATTAAATATTAGTTATTAGTTTCCATAGTTAAATGTCTGTGCGATCAACGCATCTGGATCATTTAATAAAGTGAATTTTGCTTAAGGGGGTTGCCATAGAAAGCACTGTATACATTTGCACTTTCTTTCAAGGGAATCAAAAGTGATAGGTTCTTTTATGTCTTAAAAGGCTATCAGCTTGTGACTTGCTTTATTGACTGCTGCACCTGGATCTTTTTCTCAACTTGAGAGTTGGTATGTTTCCACTCTATAGACTGCCTTTTCGATTTGAGTTATATCATGCAGCCTGGTCAGATCTCAGTGCCATGAAAAATTAGGTTCGTTAGTTTTTATGGCATATAAACCGTTGTTGGTTATTTAAATAATCCTTTAAATGTTGGTTATTTAAATATCCTTTAAATAATCCTTTAAATACAAATAAATCATTGCTAAACGCATAGTTTGTAGATAACATTTTTTATTAAGACAGAACTCATTTGTTTGCACACAGTTAAATGGTTTCAATATTGACTTGAAACAATTCAACATCAGTCATTTGTTTACACTCAGTTAAATGGTTCCATGTTTACATGACAAACAGATTTATTTGACCTATAGATGTTGCGCTACCAGTTGCTCTAGTTTGGGAGCAATGGATATGAAAGGGGTATCCCGCAAACCCAAAGTCTCCATGACTGGTTTAATATTATATCAGGACGCTCGATCTATTCTATAGCCCTAGTCGACTAGGCAGATGAGAAATTAAGTTACCATGAGGCAATATAAGATGTTTGCATGTATGTTTATCTTTTATATGCACAAGCATAGACATTTACGGTGTATCACAATGAGGACCATGCTATATTCAAACTTTACCAAATTATTTAACCCTTCTTCAGTTTTTCTTATTCTATATTTTATACGGAGCTTGGGGTGACAAAACGCTAGTTATTAAGGTCGCTAAAATATCGTGTAAGCATTTGCAGATGAACAACTTTAATATTGCTTGCCTGAGATTCAAATATGCCCAGTGGGCTGGGGCTATAGATACACTGATTGCATCTCTGCAGAGGGGTTAACCATCTTCCAAGGACTGTCTCGAGTATGACACTAAACAATCTGATGGTGAGGTTCCAGTAATGCAAGAACGTTGGGGAATGCGGAGTACTCCATTGCCATCGCTCCCAGGTCCACTCTGGCTCGTACTGGTAGCACTTAATAAGGGTCCAATCTGTGGGTTGAATAGAACAAAACCGTGGTTTCTTGAGTTTACTTTTTATTGCATTTAAACTGCTTATCTATGCTAAACTGAATTGTTTAAAATAGAACTGTTTTGACATCTAAAATGTTTACTTATACTAAACAGTAATCTGAAATAAGTGTTTTGACATTAACTCTGTGTATTGCTCAGTTGGCTGGGGCTGTAGAATACACTGACTGCACCTCTGCAGAGAGATAAGACCTCCCCAAAGAGTATCTTGGATATGGCACTACACAATCTGATGGTGAGGTTCCAGTTATGCTGGAGCTTTGGGGAACGCGGAAAACCCCTTCGTTGCCATTGCTTCCAGGTCCACTGTGGCCCGGAGTGGTAGCCCTATCTATGAGTTATATAGAACTAAACAGCGTACTGAATCGTTTGAATTAGAACTGTTTGACTAAACTGAATAGCTTGAAATAAAATATTTTTGATAATTAAACTGTACTAATATTTAAAATTGTGTACGTATGCTTAACTGAATTGTTTGAAGTGGAACTGTTTTTGACATTGAAACTACTTATGCTAAACTGAATTGTTTAATATAGAACTTTTCATATTTAACTGTGCGTAAAAATCTATACTTATACTAAAATGAATTGTTTGAATTAGAATTATCTGACTAAACTGAATACTTGAAATAGAAATGTTTTATACAATTAAACTGTGTATTAATGCTTGACCGGATTGTTTGAAATAGAACTGATCATTTGTTTAAAAATGGATTTGACGTTAAATAACGTTGATATGCCATAAAACTCAAATAACCGAAACTGAAGTTAAACTGAATTTTGATTTAAAATCACCAGCCACTTCATCCAACTAATTCTAATATGCTTACATTCTGAATATTGTTAAATTGACAATGTTTTGTCTTTACATCTTTTTTCCAGGGTATGCATTAAGTTTTGTAAAATTTTATAACAATGTTTTTGTTTGAGATATATATATAGCGTGTGTGTGATTTTTGTCATAGATACCTTTAAATAAAAATACTATCTAGTCTCCTGATACAGCCCGTGATCCAAGAATTCATTATAGGCTGGGTCATATAGAAATAACCTAATACCCCCAGCAGTTCACAAGTTCTATCTTTGACTGTTCACAACTGAGTGTATTGTTGCGGGTGATGATTCTACCTCTGGGTTAAGACTTCCGTTCACCAAGTCTGTCTTTTAAGCCTAGCTAACTTGAAAATTTTAATTGTTGTTAAGAATGGCCGGTTTTGGATAGTTTCTCATTTATTTGAATAGGTCTACAGTTTTGCTTGACCGTAGAAGAGGATTTTTTAAAAGTAAAATTTCCCATAATTCCATTTTAGTGCAAAGAACTACATAGTAACCACACTGAACAATTGTAAAATGTAATTTTTCTAATTTAAAAAAAAATTAGGTTTGTTTTTTTTCGTTTAATGGCATATCAATATTCATGTCTTATTCATGCATTATGCCAAAGCCATCCTTGTAAAAGGACAGGAGTGGTGGTGGGTTTTTTTTAAAATAATAGCTACGGAGATTCGAAGTTTCGTACTTTTCCCTAAGTTATTCACAGATATTAGTCAAGAAAACTTCCTAAATGCCAGCTATTTCTGTAACAGTGCCGTGCAGAGTTTCGTATGAGTCGATTTAAGTCAGATACCGATTTTTTGTTGGACAATCGCAAAGCAAAACAAACAAAGGACTCACCTAAAAGATAGATATATAAAACCTTTGTAGGTTATTTAATGTCAGTCATCCTAGTAAAAGGATGGTAGTTTAACCCGTTGTAGAGGGATAATGAGGTTCATACCTTTCCCAAGGATATAAGTCCGAAAGTAGTAACGTGACTGGAGTTGGAACTCACAAACTACGATACCATAGTCCAACGTGTTAGCCACTACACTATAGGAATTTCCCGTGGAAACTGTGGTTAAAATATGGAAATGGCTATGGATTTAAAAATGAAGACAATTCATGTGTTCTTTTCTTGTGGTAGATCATGTAACGGCGATTTCCTTTGCTTTTTTTATTCTTTATTAAAGGTTTGTTTGTTTGTTTTTGATGTGTGTGAGTGTTTGTTTGTGTATCTCTTAGCTTTGGTTAGTGTTTGTATTGTGTGTTATTTATTGTTTTTGGTTGGATTTTTTTTTGTTATGTGAGTGTGTATTATAAGTTCGTGCATTGCGTGTTTCGTTTTAGTTGACATATTTTTCAAGTGTTGTATTAGTATTTTCTTTGGTTTGCATTTGTATACATGTGTACTCAAACTAACGTTTGATGAGACGATAAAAAACTCACCTAGCCTAAGCCTAGTATTCGCTGTTTGTATTATAATGGTTTCTTATTCAATAGAAATAGGGTGATACACGTTATCTCTATATAAGGAAGAGATGAACGGTATGTAGCGACGCTCATTGGCTCTTAAGCCGATTGCTTGTGTGTGTATTTCATGTATATAATTTCTTCCATTCATTTACTTCCAATTTTCTATGTAGAGTTTATAGTAGCCGGCAACTTCCGGGATGAGCCATCACCTAGTCAGCACAGGGCGGACGTCGAAAAGCCCAAAATATCCGATTAAACCGACTACTCACTGAAGACAAGGCCCGGTGCATCTAGGAAATATACTTGAAATATTCTAATAATTTTAACGATGTTTTATAATTTACATGTATATATGCATTGGAAAACAGGTGTGTGTGTGTGCACGCATATATATATATATATATAATCATATTACATGCAACAGTCTGTGACCCTGGGTTTCAGGCATTGTCAGACGATTGCTGAATACATGAAACCCAGAGTCACCGACAGTACTTATATATATATATATAGAGAGAGAGAGTTTCCGTACATTTCCGACATTCAGTAGGGATCTGGAACATTTATCCTACGGACAAGAGAAGGGTTTAACATCTAAATAGTTACATATATATTAGAAAAAATTACAGTTGTGTGTGGTGCATACGAAATAGACTAAGCAACTCGATTTCAAATTTTGAACTAGACTGCACTCAACTATGCGTAAAATGATTTGACAGACTGGGCTCTTTAGCCTTGGTATGGCAACCACTCTTAGAGAAGGAAAACAGAATTCAAACTTCTCAAATCAGCTTAAAAAATTGACCTGTTACATCTTCATCGTGCGGAGGGTTTGGTTTATATATATATATATATATATATATATATATATACACGTAATCAGCAAAAGTGGTTTGTCATATCACGATGTTTGTTTCCAGTGAAGAAATCCATTTTCCGCTCGCCTGTCGGCTGGGGCTGTAGAATACTCTAACAGTTTCTCTGTAGAGGGATAAGACCCACAACGAGTGTCTTGATATGACACAAAACAATATGATGACGAGGTTCCAATAATACTGGAGCTTTGGAGAATGTGGAGTACCCCTTTATTGCCATCGCACTCTGGTACACTGTGGCCTGGATGTGGTGTAGTACCCGTTAAGATCCTAACTACTGGTCAAATAGAATTGTTCAATCATTTACAATACTGGAAACCATTTAACTGCCGCAAATAGAACTGTTCGTGTTCGATAGCAATAATTGAAACAATTTATCTATTTGCAAAGTAATCAGCTTTGGTTGAGACGAGCAACTTAAAGGACCTGGCTATGACACGAAACAATCTGATGGTGAGGTTCCAGTAATGTTGGAGCTTTGGGGAATGCGAAGTACCCCTTCATTGCCTTTTCTCCCGGGTTCACTTTGGCCCTGAGTGGTAGTACTTGATAGGGTCCTATCTCGGGGTCAAATAGAGCTGAACTGCGTACTTATGTTAATCCGAACTGCTTGAAATAGATATATTTTGACCTTGAAACTTTACTTTCGCGAAACTAAATTCTTTGAAATAGCACAGTTTTGACAGTTAACTGTGTGTGGACAAAACTATACTTTTATTAAAATGAATTATTTGATTTAGAATTATTTGACTGAACTGAATAGCTTGAAAAAGAAATGTTTTCAACAACTAAACTGTGTACTCATACTATTTGAATTGTTTGAAGTAGAACTGATTATTTATATAAAAATGGATTTGGCATTGAATAACCTACAAAGGTTGATATGCCATAAAACCCAAACGAACAATTACTGCTGAACATATATAGTACTTGAACGTTTTGTTTAGTTGTTTTATGGCAAATCAACTCATAATGAGTTATTCAAAGTCACTATTTGATTAAATTGTTTTATTGTTATCATAACGATTGCATTTTTAATTGTCTATATTCATCGGCTTATCAAGTGATAGGAAGTAATTCTAATAGAAATACTTTGTACACACTTGTATGATTTAAAGTATTTCTATCTAATCTCAATGATTTATAAACAGTTATAGGGTTTTATGTATTCCTATTAAACATCAATAATTTTGAAGCAAGGACTATGAATAGTATTGCGCGAATTTCTGTGCTGATACAAATAACCTACGATCTTATAATTTGTTGGTGTTCACTTGTCGGTAGCGGTTGGTTGGGTAGTTTTACCGTAGGATTCATAAATGTCTCACTCAATGTTTTTTTTTTTTGTTTTTTGTTTTTTTTTTTTTTGCAAGCAGTTATTCCTATAATCATTTGTAACTGCATACCAACTTCGAGAAAGTATTCTTGATTAAAATAATTTGTATAGTGTTTTATGGCATCAAGTATTCCAATCTAAAACAAATAATTTTTAAACGGATCTATTTGACCAATCTATGCGACTCTTTATTATCAAAAATGTTCTAAACTTAACCAAGCAAAAAGTGCCATGACAGCTAACAATCATATTATGTTAACAAGAAAATAAAAGCTAATTCAGTTATCAATTCATTTTCTGTACTGGTGAGGCTCATACAAGGGCGACTGGTGTACAAGAAATCTAAAAACAGCATAACGACTGGAACTTTTGAAATACACTCATAACTGACCCTACTCTTGGTCAAAGTGAACGATAGTGAATGGGGAAAATTTGTATTTTGTTGCTAGGAATCTATTCTATCCAATAGTGTCACGCTCTTTGCATTTGTAGAAATTTCCGTGGAAATAGTTTAGACATTTCTTTCGTAGCAACACTTGTATATAGTCATTATCTTAAAAAAAAAAAAAAAAAGAGTTGTCTACATTGGATTTTAAGTTCGGACAACTTCGCGATGAAAATTTGATCTCGATAAGATGTCTGACATGTCAGAGGTCTACAAAAGATTTTTTTATACTACTGCTTAAATTGAATTGCAGGTTTTCCTTTTAGAAAATAGCAATTATATAACCGCATCTTCTAACGTTTGTAAATCAAATCTCTTAGGCTGTTTATAATTCAGATTTATTGAAATATTCTTTTTTTTTGTCTCAAAAGGGACAAAATTTGTCAGGTTGAGAAACTTTCATTAAAATCGGATCGGCCAAATTGACAAAAAATAAAATTTAAATGACGTGAATGTCCTGTAATCTCTTAGTGAAAGCTGATTCGCAAGAAAGATCAATGTTTTCCGTAAGACGCAGGACGCGCTCTTAGAGATACCGTTATATTCGTAGAAAATTGAATCTGCGAACAGAACTCAAATCTTCAATGAGACTGTTGGCATTTCACTTTTCCTCTCTAGGTAAGGATAGATAAGTGCTGACTGAGTTCAATTTCTTTGGTTAGGCAACTAGTCTAGAAGAAGGAAAACACTGAATTCAAACCAGCCGTACTCGGTTTAAAAATGAAACTTGTCTTTCATGTTAATGGCGCCAGTTTTTTCCTAAGTTATAATTCATTCACGCACTGTGCCGGTTCATTCCAGCTTCAGTGATGTTGCAAGAACCAGAGCTTGAATTATGATTTGCCCTCAAATCTTTTAAAACTAAGCGCATTTTACAAATATGGGGCGACTTAGTAAGGATCGAACTCTTTATTTGGTGGTAATGAATTACAAGATGAGCTCCGTAACCATAACACAACGCCGAAGAACTTCAGACAGAAATACTTGGGCGAGTCAAAAGTTATGAAATATTTTAGTAATACGTGCTAGTTATCGGTGCGTATATCATGTGACCGAAATATTGAAATCCGAGCTAAGATATCCACAATGGTTGTTAGTGCGCTGACACTGAGTGGTTTGCCGCAATCTGATTTAAAAGCTGCACAGATTAAAGTGCAAGGTAGTCTAATTTAGGAACTTAGGCTTTACTTGTTCAAACACGGACATAACGCTTTGAAAGGAATCAAAAACAATCGGGAAGCCCAGTCGGCTGGAGCTGAAGAATACACCGACTGCATCTTTGCAGACGGGTAAGACCCCTCCCCGCAAAAATGTCCTATATCAGACATTAACCAACATGATGGTGAGGCTCCAGTAATGCTGGAGTTTTCGGGAATGCAGAGCAACTTTTCTCTGCCATCGATCCTAGGTTCTCTCTGACCCTGAGTGGTAGCACCTGATAGGGTCCTATCTTTTGGTCAAATAGAACTGTTTGACATTTAAACTGTGAAAACAAACGATTTATGATAAATTGAATTGTTAGAAATAGAACTGTTTGATCATTTAACTGTGTGAAAACAAATGACTGATGTTTAATTGAATTCTTAACTATACATGGTAATACGTGGAACCATTTAACTTTCACTTAAGCTAAATTGAATTTTTAGAAATAAAACTGATCATTTAACTGTCTGTATTTTAAAAATTGTTTGCAAATCATATTTTGATATGTAAAAACAGGATTTGGCATTAAATAACCAACAATAGTTGTTATGCCATAAAACCGAACCAAATCATATATTTAATATATATTGTATAAAGAGGAGCAGGCATTAAACAACCAACAGTAGTTGATATGCAATAAAACCAAACCAGATCATATATCTAGTATATATGTATAAAGAGGATTTGGCATGAAATAACCTATAATGGTTGATATGCCATAAAAACTAACAAAATCCTATATATATATATATGATCTGGCATTAAATAACTTACAATGGTTGATAAACAAAACAATCAACAATCGGGCAATGTGAGGTAGTTCTAAAACTCGGTATTCTGAGGCCGTGATCCGAACAATAAACGTAGATCTATCAAGTAAAACTGAGAGAGTATCAGGTGAAATCGGCATCTCAGAGCCCAGTATACTTCTATTCTTTTATGACTTCAGATAACGCCTCGAGAGCAGCCGGATTGTGCCTCATGTAACAACAAGATTTGCAAAACTTTTGACTCACTCTAATACTTTACGGCGGCAAGTAAGTTTAAGAAAAGTTAAAATTGCTGTCACATAAATGATCGTTTTCTCCTGTATTATCAACTTGAGAACAAAATATATTGATCGATGCCATTTTGAATTCGGCGAATAAATTTACTTTGGAGTTAATTCTGTGTTTGCGTGCGGTCTAAATTGATTATTTGATGCTTTTGATGTCTAGTTTGAAAACAATTCAATGCTCTCCGAATATTTTCATAATCTGTCACTGTCGAATTCAACTTTTAAATTCGTACAGGAATTTTGAATTGACTACGTTACGTGAAAAAAAAAAATTCAAATTCTACACTGGAATTTCAAATATAAAAGGTGAATAAAAAATGGAATGGTTAACAAGAGTTCAAAGACTCCTTGAGTTCCTCTTCGTACACATAAGCGTCATTTACAATTATTTTTATTCTATTAGATTTTTTGTTATTTTTCATTGGTTATCTCCCCTTTTTAGTATCTTCTGACATCAACCTCTAAAAAGAAATTTATATACCCTTATATATTTATATATAAGAAATTTATATTCCCTTGCCATAGATGCAACAGACTAAAAATGATTGCCAGCTTTAAATGTATCATCAAAGTCGACACATTTATGATTGATAGATTTTAATGGAATGACAACCTGTCCAGGGTTATTTTTTCAAGAGGTTGAGGAATCACATTCAGAGTACTTCGTATTTTAAAATCTTTATACATTTTTGCCCATGGTCATAACGAATAGGAATAATTTTAAAGATATATTTAGCTCATTGTGGACCTGGGAGTAATGGCAAAAGGGTACTCTACACTTTCCGAATCTCTAGAACTATTGCTTCACCATCAAATGTAGTTTATTATCATACTAAGGACACAATTTTATATTTTGTTTATGAAATTATAAAGTATGTATATGAGAGAAAGCAATTTTTAATTGTTGTTCTCACAAAACACAGATAACTGTATTCGAGGGATAAAATATCTCGGATAAACGGGATTGTCAAATTCAAGTTAGGTTTTAATTTATTGCCAGTAAAGTGGTATTTTAGCTATCGTCCCTCCCGACTTCCGTCGTTTTCGGGTTACTCTAACTAGTGACATATCAGATGCGCATTTAACGTAAAATAACATTTTGCAAATATCATACTCATTCGCTGGTATTATGACTAAAATTTTATCTACTAAAGTTTCAAATTGATAGATGAAGAGCTCAGAGAGTTTGTAGTAATGTGTAGCCCCTACACAGATACACACAATAGTTTTGTAAAACATGCGTCTAACATGCCGAAAAACAGGGTACATCAACAATTTGAAGCAATTATTTACTGTACTGAACAGGAACATATTACATCTATTTAAATCGAAGGCTTATTGAGCAAAATGGTAACGGCCGTAAGAAATGGAATTGGTTACGAGAGTTGAAAACTTTGACGAAGGTATTTGTGTTTCACTTCGCACTAATTCACTTTGGAAATGCATAAATCCATCTATTTTCTCCCAGTCTATGGGTAAATCGGACAGACTTTGTTCTTTAATCTAGGTTAGGCAACCAGTCTAGTTGAAGAAAAACTGAATTCACACCAGGGGTTGGGTAAGTACACACAGGCATTTCAACAGTTATTGAATAAAATGTTTTAAAACATTCAATTTATAGTCACCAAATCTACTCGTCGCTTTTCGAGTTGGGGAAAGCATGAGATAGTTTTGATGAAATAATTTTTATCAATATTTTAACAAAAATTCTTACCTCGTCGGCTGGGGCTGTAGAATACACCGACTGCTTCTCTGCAGATTGGTAAGACTATCCCCACAAAAGTGTCCTATATATGACACTAAATAATCTGATGGGGAGGTTCCAGTGATGCTAGTGCTTTGGGGAATGCGGAGCATCTCTTCATTGCTCCCAGGTCCACTCTAGCCCGGAATGGTAGCACCTCATTAGGGCCCTATCTCTTGGTTAATTAGAACTAAACTGTATACTTATGCTAAACTGAACTTTTGGAATTAGAACTGTTTGACTAAACTGAATAGCTTGAAATAGAAATGTTTTTGACAATTAAACTGTGTACTCAAGCTAAACTAAGTTCTTTGAAATAGAACTATTTGCATAAAAATGAATTTGGCGTTAAATAACCTACAAAGGTTGATATGCCATAAACCCAAACCACCCAACTTGACAAGATTCTATAAATGCAGAATATGAACATGTCGTTGAAAAAAAAAAACTTTTTAACACAGAACAAATCCTAATTATTTTCTGATTGCTTCTTTGGCCACAATAAAAAGTTACAAGGATTTCTAGAAGGTATGAGGTAGAAGTTATATTTTACAAACCTTTTTTTGACTCAAAACTTGTTCAGATAAATCAATGACGATGTCTTTATATTATCTCGACAGTGCGTGGCTTAGTTATCTCATTTAAATTTTAAAATGAAAAATTACAGCTAAAGTTTCGACACTCTCTGATTTATCTCTAAGACGTGTATCGTTATCTAGACACAAAACCATCTCTGCATTCATGTTCTAAGATTTTTATCATTGTATCAGTTCTGACGAAGTTAAATCTGTGAAACAGCAAGTAAAAAATATCCTACCAGGTTAAATGCTATCGAATTAGTGCTTACTCGTCCATTCTACAGTGTTGTCCATTCGTCAAATCTTAGAATTTGCAAATGACATCTTCTGAAAATTGGTTTGACTCCTTCCCAAAGGCGTGTCCTGAATAGGCATCAGACTTCATCTGGTGAATGGGGCTCCAGTTCAAGAGCTGTGAGGACTATTAAGTATTCCTTCATTCCAAGGACCATTCAAACTAAGATGGCCCAGTTGGCGAGGGCTACAAAATATACTGACTGCATCTCTGCAGAGGAGTAAGACTTCCCCAGCGAGTGTCCCGTTATGACACTAAAAATTCTGATTCTGAGACTCTAGTAATGTTGGAGTTTGGGGAATAAGGAGTGCCTCTTTATTGGCATCGTTCACAGGTCTACGTTGGCCCGGAATAGTAACACCTAATAGTGTCCTATATACGGGTCAAATAGAACTAAACAGTGTACTTATGTTAAATAGAATTAATTGAAATAGAACTGTTTATATGTATAAAACTGGATTTGACATTAGATATCCAACAATGGTTGATGTGCCATAAAACTAAACCATTTGTTAAAAAGTAATTCGTTTTAGATTGGAATATTTTATATATAACCATGTGAAAATTATTTGTATTAAGAATAGTTAATTGAAGGTGTAATTGGGTACTAAAGATTATTAGCTTGCTGAAAACATTTGCCTGCAAATTCTTAGTGTTGGGAATATTTAAAAACCATATAACTGTCCGTATTAGAATACTTATTTTAAAGCATGTCATAGTGTATAAATTATTCGTATGTGAAAACAATTGAGTGCATTTTTTTATGTGATAGATATACTTCACATCATAACTGTGTGCAAACAAGTAATTAGAATTTTTTTAAGTTCGATTTTTAAAAAATGCGATGATGAATTGAAAAAAGTTATGATTACAACAAAAAATGCACAAATGTAACTAATTTCAATATTAGATAATCCATAAGGATTTAATGAGCCATTAATAAAAACAAACCACTCCCTTCTTTTTTAGAATATATAGGTTGTGCTTCTGTTGAGAGTTAGGAACCTTCTCATCGCGAAAGAGGATACCAGTTAGCTGTTATGCTTGAGAATGGAATTATGGTGGCTGAAAGGTCTATGGCCCAGTTGATAAAGTTATCAAGTGACCGGAAACACACCCTTTTGGCCTTTTTTGGGTATAGACGAGCGTTCAGAGCAGCTCGATTCAATCACTCGGCTGGTCATGTCAAGCCCTAGCACCTATCCAATGAATTCCCAACCGTATTCTTCAAATTTCTCTTGTGGCAAACTCCCAACCCATTTTATTTTAGAGATGCTAGAAGGCTGTGGATTGGTGTCAATCGCATTGATGACCCAGTCGGCTAGGGCTGCAAAATACACCGACTGCATATCTGCAGAGGGGTAAAAAACACCAACGAGTATCCTAGATATGACACTAAACAATCTGATGGTGAGGTTCCAGTAATGTTGGAGCTTTCGGGAAGCGTACTCCTTCATTGCTATCACTCCAAGGCCCACTCTTGTCCGGGGTGGTAGCACCTGATAGGTTCCTATCTATGGGTCAAATAGAACTAAACTGTGAAATTATACTAAACTGAATTGTTTGAAATAGAACTGTTTTTATATTTTAACTGTGAGTAAACAAAAAAAACTTCGCTTATAATAAACTGAATTATTAGAAACTATTATCAAAATGGCTTAATTCGTCGTTAAATGACCTGAAAACGGTTGATACGCCGTAAAACAACCAACCAATCAGTCACATTAAGGAAAAAAAACTTTGACCACAGTAAAATTTAGGGCAGTAAATATTGGATACCGAAAACCTGAAATCAACAGGGGCTAAAAATCCCACTGCTGACATAAGTACACTGGTCGATGTATTCTTGCTTCAACTGAGATAAATAGGTATCACGGTTGGTACTATTTACCAACCCCTCCGCTCGGGCAGGATATGACACAAGGTCAATTTTTAAGCGGAATTTAACAGGTTTTGAATTCAGAGTTTTCCTTCTCCTAAACTAGTTGCCTCACCAAGGCTGAAGAACCTAGTCCGTCCTACTATTTACCCATAGCTGGAGGGAGAATAAGGGGGTTCATACCTTTCCCAAGGGTATTTGCCCGAAAGTGAACGTAATAGCGCGACTGGAGTACGAACTCGCGTACTACGATTCCGCAGTTCATCGCTTTAACCATTACACCACGAGGACACCCCCTAAATACCCTAGGATACCCGAGGATACCCCTAGGTATCACGGTTGGTAATTTTCAACAGAAGTTGAGTTCTGTTGTGCAGCAGAGCACCAGTGAAGAAAAAAAACGCAAATATAAAATACAAAAACCCCAAAGAAATCTTTGCCCAATCGGCTGGGGCTGTAGAATACACTGACTACACCTCTGCAGAAAGGTAAGACCCCACCTCAATGAGTGTCCTGATTATGGCACTAAACGGTCTGATGGTGAAGTCCCAGTAATGCTGGGGCTTTGGGGAATACGGAGAACCTCATCATTGACATTGCTCCCAGGTCCACTCTGGCACGGCGTGGTAGCACTTGGTAGGACCATATCTATGGGTTAAATAGAACTAACGGCATACATATGCTTAACAGAATTGTTTGATTAAACTGAATAGCTTGAAATAGATATGCTTTTCGACAATTATACCGTACTCATATTTAAACTGCGTGATTATGCTTAACTGAATTATTTGGAATAGAACTGTTTTTTTTATATTGAAACTGCATTTACATTAAACTGAATTGTTTAACATAGAACTGTTTTGACATTTAACGGTGTGTGAACAAAATCTGTACTTATACTAAACTGAATTAGCTAAATTAAAACTGCTTGACTAAACTAAATAGCTAGAAATAGTCATGTTTTTCTCAATTAAACTGTACTGAAATTTAAACATGCGTGCTTATGCTAAACTGAACTGTTTTAAAATTGAACTGTTGTTGACATTGAAACTGTACTTGCACTAAACTGAATTATATGTAACTGTTTGAATAAATTGAGTGGTTTGAAATAGAAATGTTTTTGACAGTTGAACTGTGTAGTCATGCTAAACTGAATTGTTTTAAATAGAACTGATTATTTACATAAAAATGGATTTGACGTTAAATAACCTACAAAGGTTGATATGCCATAAAACCCAACCAACCAAAAGAAATCTCTCTGAATCAAACAGCCTAGTCAGCTGGAGCAATGAATACACCGGGTGCATCACTACAGAGAGTTAAGACACTCCCCACGCCAACGTGTGTCTGATATAAGAAACCATATGATATTGAAGCTTCAGTCATGGGGAATACTTCTTCATTACCATTACTCCCAGGTCCACTCTAACCTGGAGTAGTATCACCTGATAAGATTTCATGTCTGGATCAAATAGATCTGTTTGACATCCAAACTGTGTACAAACAAGACTTGTGTTAAACTGATTCGTTAGAAATAGAATTATTTAGCTGTGCAAATAAATGACTGATGTGTGATTAAATTGTAATACATACAAATACAAGGAACCATTTGAGAGTGTGCAAATAAATAATGTTGAATAGCAATGAATGTAACCATTTAACTGCGTGAAAATAAAACTAGTGGCTTGCCCAGTTGACTGGGGCTGTAGAATAGATCGATTGCATCTCTGCAGAAGAGTAAGACACTCATAAGGAGAGTTCAGGAGATGACACTAAACAATCAGATTGTGAGGTTCTAGAAATGTGGAGTATCCCTTCATTGCCATCGCTCCCAGGTCCACTCTGGCTCACTGTGGGAACACTTGATAGGGTCCTATTTATGGATGAAATAGAACTGTTTTGACATTCAACAATGTGTAAACGAACAATAAACTGAACTGTTTGAATAAACTGAATAGCTTGAAATAGAAATGTTTTTGACAATAAAATTGTACTTTTTAACTGAATGGTTTGAAATAGAACTGTTTATTGTATAAAAATGGATTTGGCAAAGGTTGATGTGTAGAAAAACTGATAACAACGATCCAAGTGGAAGGAATAATTTATTAACGGGTCGACACTATAGCGTTTCGGTTCTACTGAACCATCATTAGGACCATGTGGGGTGATATTATATAAAGGTTGATATGCCATAAAACACAAACAAAACTAGTAGCGTGAACACAAGAAACCACATAAGTGTGTATGAACAAATGATTGATATTAAATAGAATTATTAGTGTCTTATAGAAATATTTAAAACTATTTGTGAATAAACAAATGAACTCTGGCTCATTTAAAAAGTTATCTACAAACTATTCTTTTATAAATCATATTTCATAAATATATAAACAGGATTTGACATTAAATAACCTGCAATGTTGTGATATGCCATAAAACCCAATTGGATAGAGAAAACGAATTGAAAGAATTTCCCAGATTACAATTATAGTAGCACTGGAAAAAATTCCTTTCAATAAACTGTCCTCTTTTAATTGAAAAAAATATTCTCCAATGAAGAAAACCCTCGAACTGAAGAAAACTAGAAGAAGCAATCTACTTGTAGAGGTAAAAAAAAAAAACATACCGAAAATCTAATCACAAATCTTCCACAAATTGAACAGCAAGACATACTCACATGAAAATCCATTCACCTCAAAGAGAGTTTTCAGAAATTCAGAGTTATCCCTCGCTACACAAAAGGAAATACAAAAATCCTTAAAAAACCAAGGGGCATAGATTTCAAAAGAAACACCCATTCGAAGGATTAGTAGGGTGTCCTCATGGTGTAATGGTTAAAGCGATGGACTGCGGAATCGTAGTACGCGAGTTCGTACTCCAGTCGCGCTATTACGTTCACTTTCAGGCAAATACCCTTGGGAAAGGTATGAACCCCCTTATCCTCCCAGCTATGGGTCAAATAGTACCAGTACTGTTCTTCTAGGAGAATGGCTTTGGCGTTAAATAACCTGCAAAGTTTGATATGCCATTAAACAAAGAAATGAAACGAAGGATTAGTGAAGAAATAAAAACTCTGGCTTATATTTTGACATTTAACAAATCCCGTAATTTCCAAGAAAGTAGAAACTTGATACTGACTTGAAAATGTAGAACAATATATCTCCGCACCCTTAAGGTACTTTAATTGTCAAAAATATGAACCCAAGGAGAGTTGCAGTGAACGTCTACCACGTCTACCACGTGACAGATCTGATTACAATACCATTTGTTCTTGCAGTCACCTCAGTTGGTTTTTTTTCTCAAGTTTGCTCAGACTGTAAAGGCATTTGTACCAAGACAACGTGTTTACCAGATGAGACAGACTCTGTTTCATAATGTTTCTCATAAATGTGGGCCATGCCAGTTTGAACTTTTTGAAACTGTTAAACTTTACGAATTAAGATAAATATTTTCATGCTTTATTGAATTATTTAGTCTGATTTGATCATTTGTGTTTATTGTAAGGTTGTTATGCAAAAAAAAAAAAAATCATGATTGAAATTATATGTCTCGTCAACATTGAAAAAGTTCAACAAAATAAAGTTCAACTGGTTGTTTGACGTGTTTCAATTAATGATATGTCTAGCTGTACTTTTTGGTTTACCAAACGCAGTTTCCTTTATGTTGTGAATTTGTCCTTTTCTGCATTTTCTTGATCGGTTGTCCAATCTGACGAGATAGTAAGCAATTAGTTAATGCCTAACTAGGTTCATGCCTTTCCGAGCAACATCAGTTGTTTAGTCTGGTACACAAACCTTTAGATGGCTCTCGGTACATGCTTTTCCGAAATGTTTACCTATTAAGTTTTTAACAGCTACATCCTTGCTTCACTTCGTTTACATAGTAGAAATCCATACACTCCTGCTAAGACTTGGGTGAACATCTCTATGCACTGCTTCTGCTTGCAAAAATGGTATTATACTGATTGTTCTTACCAATTTCGAGTATATCATTCTTTCTTCTACAACAGTTGCCCTATATTAACTCTACGTCAACATTTTCCCTATTTTACTATTTTTTCTGTAGACGGACGTTTAAAAGTGCATTAAAGCGAAATGAACACAAAAGTATTCAGCTCACCAATGCCACTTTCTGTGCCAATAACAGTTAGCTTTCCCCACGCTCCCAGATCATAAAAGCCGCTTCTTTAAAAGCATTTTTCTTATCGTTCAAGTGCACATTCTCACTCACATTCCTGTTTGCAGCTATTCATTCTGTTCTAAATGTAAGACGAGGGCAATTTATCGCTCGGATGTTTAAGCTCGTCCTCCCGAACGGCTGACGTTGTGGTCATCTAAGGTTATGCAAATCTCCATTATCTAAACAAAAGTCTTATTGCTAAATCTTTTCACTGGACATGCACGCAAAGGTGCCTTGAATGGAGTTTGGATGTTAACTTGAAAATATACACAAGACAAACTTGCAAGGGATTCTTTTTAGTATTTCGTTGTTGTGGACTTGGCCAGGCTTATAGAGGCCTCTCCGTGAAGCAAAATGCCAGAGATAAATTAATCAAATATTGGGGGTGCCTGTTTGTCTCGTGTACTCTATTCATTTACTGATATTTCAGTGGATATGCCAAGTTTCAAAGACGGTCCCAAAAGGCGTTGTTCATTCGTTGTCGTCCTTCCGTTTGCTTGGCTTCCTTTTGTTGGCTTTTCTGATAAACCAGAAACACAAATATAATTAGTTTGCACACATCTCTTAGCTATACTGTGCTGCATGTCTATTTAGCTATCACCGCCAGTTAAGCAGTGGGATGAACAGAACTATTCCATAGTTATTTGACATCGATATATTAAACGGAAAATTCAGGTTTTTGCTAATGAAGAAAAAGTCAACCAATGGTTATTGGGGCCTTTTATCTGCTTTTCAACATTTTTTATGTTATAATGAAAGGGAAAATGCACTTAAGTTACGGAATTTCTCAAACAAACGTAAAATTGTCAGCTTGTTGAAGTATACTCGAGAGAAATTTCGTATTTTATACACGCTAAGTTGGTTTGTCTCTTAGGAAATAAGACATAGCTGATACAAAACTGAAAAGTTTTCTGTGTGTTACATTTAATTGTATTTATTAATGAGTTTCCGGCCCAACAATTCTCAGAAGTAATGAGTCAACTCCTAGGTTCACTCTGTCTTAGTGTTGTACCCTTTTAGGGCCTCATCTCTGGGTGAAATAGATCTAAAAATTATTCGTATGGTGATAGGAATATTTGATGCGATCTAAATATAAATTATTTACATTAAGGAATTTGATGCTATAATTATTTACTAAGAATTATTATTAATTACTTGAAACTAGATAACGGGGATGGAAGGGCTCTTATTAAATAAAATAATTTGAAGTTATATAATTATTAGTTTTAGAAATACCTGAAACCATACCGTTGTGTACAAATGATTATATTAGATCGGAATATTTGATATAACTGTACAACGTCCCTTAAACGGCTACCCAAAAATAAAAATTCAAAATGTACGCAATTCCCTAAAGTCTGGGCACCAAAGCAAAAATTGAAAAAAAAAAACGGGTGTCCTCGTGGTGTAATTATTAAAGTGATGGACTGCAGAATCGTAGTGAGTGAGTTCTAACTCCAGTCGTGCTATTACGTTCTCTTTCGCACGAATACCATTGGGAAAGGTGTTAACCTCCTTTTTCCTCACAGCTCTCGGTTAAATAGTATCAATACTGTTTTTTTAGAAGGGTGGCTTTGATATTCTGCTAACTTTTTAAAAACAATTATTTAGCTATAAACCATTCGCTGAAAACTGGTGTGTGTGTGTGTATGTGTGTATATATATATATATATATATATATATGGAAAGGGAGAAATTTGGCATTAAGTAATCCACGAAGCTTATATGCCATTAAACACCAACCCACTTTAACCTCTCATCATAAAATAACTCCCGACCGATTGACATGCTGTTAAAATGAATCAATCAATGTGTAGATATTCATCGGTAGCATTGTATTACCACTGGTATAAGTTTTTTTGTTTTTTTTTTTGCCTTTTGGTTTTTTATACAACTCTGTAATAAGATTCTTGCATACAAACAGTGAAACAGCATAGTTTTCAAGTTGTAATTTGCACTGTAAATCTGTCAGAATCTGCGTATCATGCTATCATTATTTATAACCGATACGTAACTGCAGCAAATTGTATCAGTACTGTTTCAACGATAGGTTAGACCTTTTTTTTTCTGTCCTCAATTTGGCAATTTCGAAATATTTCGCAAAAGAGAACTAACCTAAAATTCTTCAGTTTTTTCCTCTTTTTATCAGAAAGAAAATATCATGCATTTTCTTTCTGTTTCAGCGTTCTTACAACTTTCAAGAAACTTAAGTGGATAGGAACAAACATTATTCATATATTCATATAATCGAATGTGTTTTTTCAAAATTGACAGAATTATATATTTTTTTCTTCAGAGCATTCCTTCAAAAGGCTGTAAATGTGCTCATTTCTCTATGTAAACAAATGCATTGTATTTTATTTCATAGCTCAATAAAAAAAAAAAAGATCAAGATTTATTTCACTAGGTATTTCGACCATTTGTTCACGTAGCTTCGTTTTATATGAACGCTATTAGTACGAAGCACACGATGCTAATTAAACTCTCCATTAACCTTCTCTAAGACATGGCCCAGTCGGCTGAGGCTGCAGAGTACACAGACTGCATTTCTGCAGAGGGGTAAAACTCCCCTACGAGTATCCTGATGGACACTAAATAGTCTGATTCTGAGGTTTCACAAATGCTAGATTTTTGGTGAATGCGGAGTACGCTTTCCTTGCCATTGTTCCTTGGTCCACTTTGGCTCAGAGTGGTTACACCTGATAGGGCCCTATCTATGGGTCAAATAGAACTGTTTGGCATTTAAACTGAGTGTAAGCGAATGGCTAAATTGAATTGTTTGAAATAGAACTGTTTTATATTTAACTCTACGTAAACAAATGATGTTTAATTCAATTGTTAGTGATAAATAACAATACGCGGAACAATTTAACTTTGTTGAAATGCTAAACTGAATTGTTTGAAAAAGAAGTATTTGATCATTTAACTGTGTGTAAATGAATGACTAGTGTTTAATTGAATTGTTAGTGATACATCGCAATACTTGAAAACATTAAAATGTGTGCAAATAAATGATTAATAGTATATAGAATTATTCGTATAATGTAGAAATAAGTGAAACCATTTAACTGTGGGAAAAATGAGCTCAGGCACATTTAAAATGTTATCTACAAAATCTGCTAAGAAAACATATCTAATATATATTTATAAAAAAGAATTGACTTACGATAACGAACAAAGGTTGATATGCCATAAAACCAAACTAACTCTCTAAGACCAATATGCTAACTCTAGAGGGCCTTAATTTTTTTACTCCATCACCTCTGGTAGGTCCTCTAGACGCCATCCAGTGTCCGCAAAGTCAATGCATGCAAGTCCTTGCTGGTCGGCCAACATTAGTGTGCACATGTGTGGGAGTGCATAAAAGACTATCGCTTATAAGTTCGTGCGTTTTTCTCCAGCAGTTCCCTGCATATTTGGCTTGGTTTGGATAGTTAGAGAGATGGGAGGTAAGTGGCCATACAACTGCTATTTGTGGGATATTGTCTTCAGGATTAGTTTAAAACACCCCATAGTCCTTTGTACTTTCTGTCAAACTATTTCTTCAAGCGTTTTGATAGAATCCGTGCGGTTCATCTATCTTACAGCTACAGCTTGGAAGAAATCCTATTTTATTTTATTAGAGAAATCAGATTTCTATATGACCGACAACCTATCAATAGCAGTCCACGCCTTTATGAAGATATCGCTTTCAGCTATGAGATATGAGAAATTGTCTACAAATTTCAGAGGCTTGCCACAAAAAGTGGACATGGCTCCTTCGTTTAAAACACATGAACAGTTTTATCGGCGGTCGTGCAGATGTTAATGTTCCTTACTCCAGACTCTACAGCAAAGATTCGGCTTGGGCAGGTGTATTTGCCAGAAGAACTTGATCATTTGCGTAGTCGACATCACTAATGGTTTCTAGTGGCTATCGTCTGCTTCTTGTCTTGTATTTTTTTAGTTTAAATGTGAAACCAATTTCTTTTATTAAATCTAGTGACGTTCGTATTTCGTAATCTAGAAAGGTTATTAATTTTATGGTGTTAATGAAACTTCTGTCAAGACTCCAGTAACAATAAAACTTGCTCTACAATACAAAACAAAACTTAAATCTAGCCAATCTAACACAGCTTATGATTGAATCTTTGAGCCAAGGTATAAGCAGTGTTTTGCAAAAGTAAGATCGATAAAATCTTTTGGCCTTCGGGTGAAACCCACCCTCAAAGAATCTAAAATCTCTTACCAATATATGCAAAACCATCATCTTGTATTATTAAAAAACCTAAAGTGATCCTCGAAGTGAGTTCCCCAGAACCAAAACCCATCCCAGCACTTACCAAGATGAATTTCGCAATATAATGGAACACCCTCCCAACCACCTTAACATATTTACTGATGGCTCAAAGGACAAAAATAAAACAGTGTGCACAGCCATTATAAACGTGAAAATGATAAGAAAAGTTCTTTCCAAGAAAATCTCCATCTTTTTAGCTGAATCCCGTCCCAGAGACCTGGTGCTAGACATCATCTCTGAAAGCAACCACAAAAGCTTTATAATATTCTCAGACTCGCTTTCTGTCTTAAAACTAAAGAAAACAAGAAAACCTCTGAATCATTAAGATAAGTTGATTAGATTCTATATTTAACACAAAAAGATTTATATGGTGGATGCCAAGCCACATTGGAGAGAGGGGAAAATGAAAGAGCCGACTCGACTGCCAAACCGGCCTTAGATTTAGTCCCCGAAAAATTCAACATTCCAAATATGGACTTGAAACCTAAAATTAACACAGGTTTTTTTTTATGAAAAAGGAAAGCAACAACGCAGAAATAACAAAATCCAAAATAAGCTCTTCTCGATCAAACCCTTTTGGGGAGAATGAAGACCAAAATTCAGAAAATCTAGAAAAGAAGTCACTCAATCCTGATTCTGCATTAGTCATACAAGACTTACTCACACTTTTATACTCAAACAAGAACAACGATCTCAACGTATAACATGTCAAACACCGTATAATGTTAAACACTTTTTCATGAAATGTAAAGCTTTCACTCCCATCAGAAAACGCTTTTTTATGTTAATTATATGAAAATTTCAACATAGATGAAGTCCTGTCCTTTTTGAGAGAAGCAAAATCATACCAAAAATGTCAACGTAAACCTAATACCATACAAAGTAACCCTGCAACACGATCCTTAACGAAGCAAACAGTTCGTTAAAACCATCAACTACGATAAGGTAATTGCAAAGGTACAACATATTTTTTTCCTAACCTCTAGGCAAAAAATAGCCCTAGAAGGACTGACAGGCCGTTAAAATCCACAAAACTAAACCGAAATCCAGCGACAATGACTATTTTGACGGTAACAGTTTTTTGGGGGAGACCATATTCTAGAAGTATTTGCTTCATTTTTCCAATCTGTATGGAATCGAACACCTTGGAGAAATCTGCGAACAATAAGGTTACCTCAGTTTTGCAGGGAGTGATTTATTTTGTTTTTTCAGGTACTCCTCTGTTATTTCGACAGATAGTAAGATCCTGGAACTGTCGATCGATTTCTCCAAGAGACATTCTAATTTTTCCAAAGAATTTTCTCAACTACAGGTTGGATACTATTCAGAAGCAGGATATCAAACTATAGCAGCTATTACAGTAAAAGTTATGCCTCTGTAGATTTTAGTGATTCGAAGGTCACTTTTTTTGGGTGGGGGAGGGAAAGATACAGTCTTTAGCCCATTCTTCATTATGATTTGTTTATACACAGTGTTGCATAATGAAAGAAGTATGTTATCAAGTTTCACTTTTTGCTACATTTTCAATGTTTTAAAGTTTAATAAATAAATACTTAATATATGTTTAAATGTCATGATATTTCATTTGAAATGAATTATTGGTAACTTTAGTTTATAAGATAATTAACTTTTTTTACACAAAATGCTTGAGGTGCACTTATTGTGTGTATGTGTAGTATCTCTCAGTGAAAAGCCCAGTCAGCTGTGGCGGCAGAATATATCGACTGCATCTCTGCAAGATCCCCCCAAAGAGTGTTCTCGGTATGACACTAAAAAATCTAATGGAGGGGCTCCAGTAAAGAAGGAGCTTTGGGGGAATGCGTATTAACCCTTCATCGACATCGCTCTTAGGTTCACGTTGGTTTGGAGTGGTAGCACTTGATATAGTTGTATCAATGGATCAAATAAAATTGATCATTTAACTTGTTAAACAAATGACTGATTAAATGAATTGTTAATGATACATAGCAATACGTTGAACCACTTACCTGTGTGCAAATAAATGAGTGATGTTAAATAGACTTATTAGTGTTAAATAGCAATTCTTGAGACATAATTGTGTGCCTAAATTGAATTATTGATATTAGATAGCAATACTTGGAACTATTTGACTGTATGCGATGAATGAATATAGCTGAATACAATAATTAGTGTTAAATTGCAATACTTGTAACCACTTCACTGTCTACAAATAAATGATTAATATCGAATAGAATTATTAATGTTCATTATCATAACACTCTGCTAGCACGGATTTCCACACTCTCTTTCTCTCGCCACTCGCTCTATCATCAATCGCTTCGGGCAAGTCTTGTAGACTGCATCCTGTGTCCGTACAGAGCTGTTGTTGATAAGTTCTTGTTGGTCGGCCAACACTTGTACGTCCGTGTGAAGGCGTCCATAGGAGAACGCAACTTATGAGTTTGTCCTTACTTCTCCAGCAGTGTCCTGCATTTCTTTTTCGTCTTATTTGGATGGTTTTATAGATGGGAGGTAGGTGTCAGTGCAGATGTTATTTTTGTGAGATGTTGCTTCTAGGATTTGTTTAATATAGCTTGTAGCATTCTTGTGCAGTTCCCGATTAGCTTCTGCTCTATACATCCATGGAGCACATCCATATTGTAGAATTGAAACAACTGCTGCTTGGAAGAAATTGTAATATTTTATCGGATAAATTTATTAATGTTAGATAGCAATGATTGCAACCATTCAACTGTATAGAAACACTTACAATACTAATGTGCAAACAAATTGGTTATCTTCTAAAAAGGAAACTACCTATAAACAGTGTGCAAACAAATGACTGATATTATAATGTAACTTTCATCTAGCAATTCTTGAAATCATTTGAAATTCTGCAAAAAAAGAACATAAGCTCTGGTTCGTTTAACAATATTAGAAAAATGTTTACAAATCATATATATTCAATGTATATGTATAAGCAGGATTTGGAATTAAATAACTTACAATAATTGATATGCCATAAAACCAAACAAACATTTACTTTAACACAACTTTTTTAACGCAACTTTTTGAGTAAATAGAATTATATAGAAACTATTTAGACATTAAAATGCCTATAAACTATTTTGTATCATATTATGGACTAATATGCGTGTCGATAGGTGGATATATATATATATATACGCGTGTGTGTATCACTGTATCCAAGCAAAGTATTATTGCTCTAAGATGTCATGAAAGAAGATCATTCATAACAGCTCCACGCCAATTTAATAGGTCATGGGATTAGAACATAGCAGGATCTTGTGTCATCTGTTATTCTAACACTCACACTGAAATTTTCTAGGTCATGAAGGTTTTGCTTTTCGAGCGCTTTTATTCAATTGCCTGTACTTACAAAAATTTCCTTACCAAAAGTTGTTCTGTTCAATAGCACAAGTTCTTCATGCTTAAGGGTATGTCTCATTCTTAACGCTCGTCTTATTCGCTATCACCTTGGGTGGTCAGCTTTGCTCACAGCTTCATACATCCACAATAAATATCAGTTTTCTTCTCACAATTTCGACAAAATCCCAGTCCTTTTCACATGCTAATACTTACGTGAGAATATGTTTTATATATATATATATATATATATATATATATAGAGAGAGAGAGAGAGATAGATAGTGAGAGAGTAATAGTGATCTTTAATTCAGTGGGTGTTTTTGTCGAATTCAGAAGTCATATTTTACATGTCTTTTAAAATACGCAGAACGTATGCCTTTCAAAAGTGTGAGACCACCACCCAAGGGGTCTCCTGGGTGTGACAGTAGACTTTTTTCGAGAGTGGGATTCTAGTTCTAAAGATCTTGAGAGTGTGGAGTAATGTCATTGTAATATTTCAGTTATTTCCGATGGTGTGCTTGTAAAGGTTAGAGTTATTTCCTTTGCCCAAAATATAGGATGCAGGTAGAAAACGCCCAGAAGGACTTAGGACAATTTGAAATTGAGTAAATACTCCTAGTAAATAGAGTATACAATCTGATGGTGAGGCTCCAGTAATGCTGGAGCTTTGGGGATTCGGGGTACGCTTTCATTGCTATCGCTCTTATGTTCACTCTGGCCTGGAGTGGTAGCACCTCAAAGGATCAGATGAATGGATTGAATAGAAATGTTTGACATTTAAATTGAGTGCAAATAAATGGTTTATGCTAAATTGAATTATTAGAAATAGAACTGTTTGATCATTTTACTGTGTGTAAACAAATGCAGATGTTTAATTGAATGATTACTGATACATGCTAATACTAGGAACTGTTTAACTTTGACTCATGTTACCAAATTATATATATTTGTTATATATGTATAAATGGGATATGACATTAATAACCCACTACGCTTGATATGTCATAAAACCAAAGCACAGTCAAAAAGAAAGATTGTTTTGATTGGTTTATGGTTTATCAACCCTTTTGTGGTTTATTTAATCTCAAATTTTTATTTGTAAACTAGTAGTTTATAGGTAACATTGTAAAAGAATCAGGTCTTTTTTTGAGCACAGTTAGATTGTTTAAAGTATTGTCGCCACTAATGATTATATTTTACAAATATTCTTAATCTATCCGAACAATTTGCATACAGCTCTATTGTTTCCGGTGACTAATAATAATAATCCGTAAAAAATATTAAATTCTATTTGACCCATAGGTTAGTGTAACTAAGAGTTATGGTAATGAAGAAGTTCTTCCCATTCCCCAAAATACAGGACTGAAACCTCATCAAATGATTTAGTATCATATCCGGACACTCGTTCGAGTGTGGGGGTCTTAACACACTGCAGAAGTTGGGTCGGTGTATTCTACCCTTCCAGTCGATCGAGTGAAATAATAATAATCGAAATATGAAGACAAAATATTTGTAATGCTAATCAACTTTATATTTATTTATAAGTTGGAAATTGTAACTAAAAGGATAGCAATTACTTCCTGTTCCTACACGAGAAATTCAAGTCATTTGTAACTATTTAAAAAACATTTTTCACTCATATGCACAAGTTGTGACCTTCTGGCAGAAATTGTGGATCTCAGTAAATATAAAGACGTTTTCCAAGAATTGAAAACCAATACTGTCGTTAAGAATTCCATCTTTATTTGGTGATCCTCACTTTGAGTTCCGTTCCAGACAAAGCTACGTTATTTCATATTTATGTTGTAGTCAGATTAATCAACGTTGCCTTTAAGATCTAAAAACTTTCAAACATCAGAACTGCAACCGTCTTTCAATAGTGCGTGTAAAAAAAAAAAAAAAAAGAAAAAAGCATAACAAATCCAGTCGACGGTTATTTTATACCTGAATTCTGCGCTTGTTATTTATCTATTCTTTTTTTTTTTTTTTCTTTGAACAGTTATATATGAACAATTCCTATCTAATACAAATAATGTATATACTGTTGTATCGTTTGCTATCTAACATTAATAGTTATAAGGTTTAATGTAATTATGTAATTTAATAATTATTTGTTTGCACACAGTTGTATGATATCAAGTAACTAATAAATAGATTTTTTAATAAACTAAACTTTGATTAAATAAGCCTAGTAGAATGAGTCTCTAAAATACGCTGACTGCATTTCGGCACAGAGGTAAGAACTCCACCTCCCAAGAATGTCAAAGATATAACACTAAACGATTTATTGGTTGGCCCAGTCGGCTGAGGCAGCAGATAACACTGTATCTCTACAGACGGACAAGACTCCGCCAATGAGTGTCCAGATTATGACATTAAACAATCTGATGGTGAGGTTCCAGTAATACTGGAGCTTTGGGGAATGTAGAGTAACCCTTTATTACCCTCGCTTCCAGGTCCACTCGAGCCCAGAGTGGTAGCACTTAATAGGGTCCTATCTATGAATCAAATAGAAGTAAACTGAACTTAAACTAAACTGAATTTTTAGAAATGTTCATATGTATAAAAGTAGATTTGGCATTTAATAACCTATTATGGTTGATATGCCATTAAACCCAACTAAATTATCTGTTCGTGAGACTCTATTTCTTGATCCTTGGGAAATGTTAGGGGCCTCTTCATTGCCATTACTCCCAGATTAACTCAGACCACGAGTAGTAGTAACAGTTAGGGTCCTTCTAAGAGTCAAATCGAACAATTGAAACATTTACTATACTTGAAACCATTTAACTGTGTGCAAACAAATTGGCTCTGGCTTTTTAAATAATGTTAGTCACAAAATATTTACTTAAATATCATCTATAAACAGTATTAGACATTAAATAACCCATAATAGTTAGCTGGATGCAAACAATACTAATACTTCAAACCATTTTGATGTGGAAACAAATGAAATCAGTCTCTTAAAAAAGTTACATACAACCTTTATATTGAAAAATCATGTATAAACACGATTTGGCCTCAAATAATCAACAATGTATCTAAAATACAACCAACCAATCAAATATTGGTTAGTTACTTGGCATTAAGTATTCCTATTGAATATAAATAATTTGTTAATCAGATCTTTTTGACCCATAGATGAAACCTTTACAAGCATTTTTATTGTTAAGGGTTTTCGGACTATTGTCTTCATCTTTATTGTTATTTGCATAACGTTTCGGCCGATATGTCCTCCGGCCTTCTTCAGATGTTTGTCGAATGTATACGAAACTTCGAACTATGTCCTTTATTGAATCCACGGGGGTTACCTTTTCTGATTCCATTTGCTATAACCGGTTTAAGTGTTGAGTATTCCTGTATTGTAACTCGCCTGTAGTCAGGATTGAGCGTGCAGCCACCAGATTATTATCTCCTAAGAAGCTTAGGGAACCAACGCCTATAACCGTTACGCTATGCGTCCTGTTGGACAAAAAAACCATCAAGCTTCATCTAAAAACATCAGACTATTTAACAAGCATTACCACTCCGGGTCAGAGTATACCTATAGGTAATGATTATGAATGTGTACTCCCTACTCTGTAGATCTGCAGAAGGGGAGATTGACAAACAGATATAGTTTAGTGCCGTACCTTAAAAAACTTCTTTCAGCCCATTCGGCTGGGGCTGTTGAATATACCGACTGCATCTCTACAGAGAGGTTAGACCACTGCCCATCAAGTGTTCCGGATATGACATAAAAAATCTGATGGTGAGGTTCTAGCCTTGGAGATTTGGGGAACGTGGAGTACCCCTTCATTGCCATCACTGCCAGGTCCACTCAGACCCGGAGTGGTAGCATCTGATAGGACCTTATCTATGGGAGAGATAGAACTGTTTGAGTGCGTTTTAAAAGTGTAGATAAATGACTATATAATTGAATTGTTAATTAAATTGTTCTAAGTATTGCTATATATCACACTATAAAAACGAATGAGTGATTTTGAATAGAATTATTGTTACATTGCATGACTTGAAACTCCTTAACTGTGTGCTTAAATTGAATTATTGCTATTATATAGAAATACATGGAACTACTTGACTGGGTGCAAATGAATGAATAATATTTAATAAAATAATTAGTTAAATAGCAAAACGTGTATTAGAGTTAGGTAGCAATAATTAAAACCATTTAATTGAAACAGTTTTGATAGGAGTGTGCAAGCAAATTAATTCAAACTCATGCAAACTATTCACTAACAAATCCCTATATCTATTTAAATGTGGACTAAGAAATGGCTGCTGTTAATTTATAAGGTATATAGCAATACTTGAAACCATTTAACTGTGTACTAACTAATGATTAATTGTATAGTGTTGGAAATTATTCAAGTGTGCACAAAAAATGAGATCAGACTAGTTTGAAAATGCTATCTATAAAATCTTTACAAATCATATTTAATATGTATGTATAAAGAGGACTTGGAATTAAATAACCTACAAGGGTTGAGATGCCATAAAACACAACCGAACCAAACCAAACCAATCCTTCCTGACACGTCGATCATTTCATTGACTACCATTATGAGTGTATTTGCTTAGCAAGTCACTTTTTCTTGGGGAACATCATTTGGTAGGGTTTCCGGCTCAGCAATCACCGTTCGCCGGTGACAGCTGACTGTAAGCCACAGTTCCAATGACGCTGTAAAGCCAACTGACTTCCGCTGACAATGGCAATCTGAATTGCAATTGGAGAGTTCAAATTTCTGTGTTTAGCACAGAAATAACGTGATATTGTAACAATGCAAGCGCTGTCATTAGATGTACAACAATATACAAATTTTTCGTTTTGGGCAAAAAAACAAAGAAATGGCATTTTGCTGGAGAGTCATTTGCCAAACTCCAAACGTTCCGGTGACATTTCAATTCCAGCTAAACAGGAAATGGTAGCAATGGTGGCCTGACGGGACATAGTTAAAGGGCTTCAACTACTTGCTTCCTTAGGCGTTCAGCAAGGTTAGGGATCATGCTTTGTGGTTGATACTAAGAAACCGACTCCAATCTCACACATTAGAGAGGAAATGAAGTAAGCCCTATCGTTCACAAAATATTCTATGAAGCTGAATTATTTGACATCGCACACGGCTGACCTAAGGGTTACGGAATATGTCCAAAAAGAATTTCATGGTCAACCCATATGCAATAATCTTTAAGGGTCTACGTAGATAAAGAAATTAATTTCTTCAATCATTGAGGTGTAAAACTCTCCCCACCAAAAAAGGAGTGCCCTTGGTATCACACAAAATGGTGTCTGATGGCAAGGCCTTCGTTCTGGCGATCTAGGGAGCATGGAGTAGCCCTTCATTGCCATATCCATCGCTTTCCATAACCCGGAGGGATAGTACCTGGTAGGGTCTTTTTACTAGAGATCTGTTTAAAAATGATTCATATTTGATAGGAATACTTAAAGCTACATAATTGCATAAAAATTTCATGAAACAACGGCACAAAAATGTAGAAAATACAATGAACTCGATTTCCTAAAATCTTGAAATAAAATAACCCTTGACGGTCTCTTCAACTGTCCGAGTGATACAGTACTTTGAATTTTCAGAAAGCAAGGTGTCGTGCCAAGCTTGTTTCTACTGCTTTTAAAACATTAAATACTTTCTGATGTATTTAAATTGAAAATAATTTAACATTAATTAACAACAGGAAAAAATATATTTGGATGAAAATTTCAATGCATTTGAATTTTACAAATTCAACATCGACAGAAATGATACACTTTAATCTCAGGTAATCGAGAAGCTAAGGTCCAGTAAAAAGCCCAAGAACCAAGCTTCAATCATAAACAAATCCCACAGATACTTCACTCTAACCCTAAGTAGAATTATGTATCCTTACATAATCAGATAATTTTAATGGAGACTTCGGTTTCCATAATTTCTAAGACTTGACATTGTTAGCATACTGTGAGTTCATGTGGTACAGTCCTTGTGAAATGAATTATTATTGTCGTAATAGGAGCTTTCAAGTTGATCTTTTTTTGGAATTTACATATAATTATAATATTGAAAAATTAGAAATTCAGTAATTGAAATAGGTATTTATGATTAATGAAAGGGAAACAAGAACATTCTTAATAATTTCAGACCTCTGAGCATACCTTTTTTCCAACTCTAAGATACCCTGTGCCAGAGCTCAGAAAATTCCCTAACAGTCAAGCAGGAAAAATTCAGATTTTGCTCGGAGGTTCAGTTGACGTTTAGAGTCCATAACATTTAAAGAAAAATGTCTGAATCATCATTATATTAAGTTTTATGAGCATCTAAGTGATTTCATTGAACCCATATTTTAGGACGCGTAGTAAAATGGCATTCCACTTGAACTACAGATCTCCAAAGGGTTAATGTTGTTCTAAAGAAAATCTACATAAACGTCCCTTCTATATTGTCATGTTTTAAGTTTGTTTTTGAATGGAGTTAAAATCTATAAAAGATCACATACCTTATTAATCTTATTTTGTAGATTTTTGAAATTCATATTTGAACTCAGCCGCCTTTAATCTTGATTTGAACTTAGTTATATTTTTTGCATGAATTCCAAGATATTTGCTGCTGCTTTGATGTCTCAAGTGCATCAAATTATCTGAAGATTTTGTAAATATTTAGCTTCTATATACAAATAGTTATCCACCTGAAGCATTTCTATCATAAGTGCCACTCTATTAAAATATTTTCCAGTAAATATTGACATAAAATCTCTATATATAATTTTATTTCGCTATCCTTGTATGTTTAATCAAAAAGTCTCGAGACTGAACCTTTCTTTTTAATTTAATGGCAATGATTGCACTGTTAACTAACTTATATGATAAATTGATTCGTAGATGATTTTTTTTTTACTTAACTGCATTTAGTTATGAGGCTCCAGGACGGAGTGGAGTACATTTATCAGTTCCGTTTCAATGTGACTTTCTTGCATATAAATTTGTTTGTTTATTGTTTGTTTTTTTGGGGGGGAGGTTGTTTTTAGGGGGGGTTCGCGTTTACGCATATATAAAATTTCCCTTTGAAGATGGGGCCTATTATACGCAAACTAGGGACTCGCCCAAATAGTATTCTTGATGGGACAAAAAACTGTATCCGGTTGTGAGGTCTTCCGGTTTTGAAGCTCTGTGGAGTACAGAGTAACTCCATGGTTGTAGTTTCAGTTAGTCCCGTCTCTGGCTCAAACAGATTGATTTGGAAATTATTAGTATTCGACTGGAATATTTGTTGCCATAAAACTAATAGATAGCTGCCCATTGCTCTAGTGGGTAGAGAGTTTGCCAATGTCGCAGAAGACCGGGGTTCAATCCCAGGTCGTGTCATACCAAAGACTCAAAAAATGTTACTTGATATCTCTATGCTTAACACTCACTATTATAAGGTACGTATCAACGGTAAGTGAAGCAATGCATGGAAAGGAATAATGCCCTCTGTCTCGTAGCTATTGAAAAGGGAGCTTTAGGACCATCCTCGATTACGGTCACTAACTTACTTATAATAGTTTACTAAGATATTTCTTTAAGCCATATTATCAGTATTAGATAGAAATACTTGATATCATGTAACCGTCTGAGAGAAAATAACTCAAAAAATGTAAATATAAAAGTATAATGAATCCAGTTGCCTAACCTCTAAGCATAAAATAATCTTAGATGGGTTGACATGCCGTTAAAATTCGTATTTACCTGCCACACCACTCGGGCAGGATATGACACAAGGTTAATTTTTAAGGGGAGTTTAACAGGTATGAATTCAGGTTTCCTTCTCCGAGACTAGTTGCCTTACCAAGGCTGAAGAATCCAGTCTGCCCTACTATTTACCCATAGCTAGAGGGAGAATAATTGGATTCATACCTTTCCCAAGGATATTAGTGCTATGTAAAATGCAATCAGTCTCGTCCAGGATTTGAACTCGTGTCGCCGTGTCCATTTTCTACGACGATAACCATTACACCACGGGCACAGGTCGTTAAAATCCATCAATCAATCAATCCAATATTAATCATGTTTGTCCCAAACACTTTCTCTTAAGAATTTGAAAAAATGGTTTCTGTAAATTTTGAGTATTCGTTATAACAAAGGCCCTTATAAAAGTTGTCTTCACTTTGTAATTTTGGAGGATTTCCAATCACTAAATCTTTTCTTACAAAGTAAAGAAAACCAGTTGTATTATGTCGTATATCTTCAGTCCGTTATTCTGAACACGCCTTTTTTTTTCCATTGAAGATATTTCCCTTTTTCGATTTTTTTTTTCTTTTTTTTTTTTTTTTTTTTTTTTTTTTGTTTATTCTCATTATATGAACAAATGTTTAAAGAATGAAAAATGAATCTTTTTTCTGCAATAAGGAAGCTGGCTCTTTGTTTAATATAAAAACTATTTCTTTTGGGGCTCAAGTGAATAACATAAATATTATTCTTAAAATATTGCACGCGCTAACTTGAAATATGAAGACACAAAAACTTTGTATATTATGACTACACGAAAAATAGATAAGATATCGGGTAAGAAAATCCTATTCAGGAAATCGATCGGCATTCTGTTTCGTCTCTTAAAGTTTAGTTCTTTTAAGATACGTGAAATAAGTGCTCTTCAAATGAAACGCCAGTTGTTGCTATTGTCGCTAGAAATACGTTAGAATTGCTATTGTTGTTGTAAGTGCTTGGTTGCAAAGGTAGCTATTATTGTTAGAATTCTTTATTGCTAGAATTGCTATTGTAAGAAATTAATTGTTGCACGAATCGCTTCTGTTTCGTTAGAATTGTCTTTGTTACTAAAATTGTAATTTTCATTTGAATTGCTTTTGTTAAAATTGCCTTTGTTGCGAGAATTGCTATTGCTGTTGGAATGTCCTCAGTTTGGTATGTTTTTTGTTTTTTTTTGTCATGATTGATATATTCATATACACACTTTGTTTTTCATCTAGGTGTAAACTGTTCTGGAGTTACGGAACTGACAGCCTACTCCAAAATCCAATACCTGACAACTCCTAACTACCCTCATTTCTATACCAGGTTAGTAAAATTTTGAAACTAAAATATTTTACTGGCTAAATGCATGTACATAAACGAACCGGTTCTGTTGTTCTTCAAATGTTTTTGAATTTTTATTGACGATTCCTAAATCCATCTGTAAAATTGGTCTTAAATTTCATGGTCTTATTTGCATTGCAAAGTTTTAAGAAGACGGGATATCTTGATCAGATCAAACGTTTCTAACATTTTCTTTAAATAAACAGCAGTTCTCGTGGCGTTCACAAATAGTAGTAATTAAAGATGGGTTTTAAGCATAATATTTCTATGGACGATTTTTTTTTTTTTTCAAATTAGAATTTTTGGAAATTTGGACCGTATTTTAAACGTTGAAAATTCTCGAAGGAAAGGACTTAAAATATGCGACTGATCAAATATCCTCCCATCTGTGTGCATATTTTGCATTCGTCCTGCGTATAAACAGGCCAGAAATTATATGTACAATACTTCTTATAAGTATCACATATCAGAAAAGTAGGGTACAAATATTTATTCATTCAACATGTTTATTTCTGTACAAACAAAACATGGTACCTAGTTTACCAGGACTACTTGCCCAGTCGGCTGGGGCTGTAGAATACACCGACTGCATCTCTGAAGTGGGGTAAGATCCTCTCTATGACTGTCCTGGATATGACACTAACAATCTGATGATGAGATTTCAGTAATGCTGGAGCTTTGGGGAAGGCGGAGTACTCCTTCATTGCCGTCGCTCCCAGGTGCACTTTGGCCCGAAGTGGTAGCACCTGATAAGGTCCTATCTATGAGTCAAATAGAACCAAACTGCGTATTTATGCTAAACTGAATTGTTGGAAACAGAACTGTTTTTACATTTAACTGTGTGTAAACAAAAACTATACATATAGCAAAAGTAATTGTTTGAATAAAATAGGACTCTTTTGACATTTAAATTGCATACTTATGCTAAACTGAACTGTTTGAAATAGAACTATTATAAATAAAACTAAACAGTGTACTTATGTTAAACAGGATTGTTTGAAAAATAACTGTTTTGACATTTAACTGAACACTTTTGACATTTAACTGATTACGAACACAAACAATACTTATACTAAACTGAATTGTTTAAAATTAAGTTCGGCTTTAAATGACCCGAAAAGGGCTGATACACCGTAAAACAACCAACCAACGACGTAGTCACCGTCAAGATCGATCCGATTATACCACCAGGACAAGAGCGCATAAGTATTTTCTTCGAAGAACGTGGCATAAAGTCAATAGTTTTTCAATCAATGACTATGAGACCCAACGAGAAGATACTCTGACCGACATAAAAAAAATACAATTCTACAGTCGCATCAGTGAAGGTGGCTGTCAGTTGTCTTTCCTACGAAGTTGGCTGTGTAAAGCAGGAACACAATATTTCTACCTTGTTTTCAAACGAAGCTTTCAATCACTATTATTAATCTTTCGAACATGAGAAAAGATAGGAAAAAAATGAAAATGAAAGCGAGTCATGCTAATTAAAATAAGTATTGATTATATCTCTTCTTATTTTACGATTACAACATTTTCTTGTTACACAATTCGCCCATCACTGTGTAGTTGCACATTCTGAAGACGCAGGAAAATGCTATTGGTGTTGACGAAAAAAGGAATACACATCGACGAAAAAATCATTACAAAAACCCCAACTGTTTCACTTGACGAAAGAGCAAAAGCAAACATAACATTAAGTAGTTTTTTAATGGTATATCATCCTTCGTGGGTTATTTAACGCCAAAGCTATCCATGAACAATCTAGTCTGCTGGTGCTGTAGAATACACAGAGTACATCTCTGCAGAGGAGTAAGACTCCTCCTCAATGAATGTCACTAAACAATCTAATGGTGAGGTTCAAGTTTTTAAACTTTGCAGAATGTGAATTAACCCTTTATTGCTATTACACCCAGGTACACTTTGAACAATATAACTGCGCAACCAAATAAGGAATGTTTGATAAAACTATTAATGTTGATGAGCAATACTTGAAACTCTTTAACTTTGAGCCTAAACTGAATTGTTAGCATTACATAGCGAGGCTTAAAACCATTTAACTGTGTGCAAATAAATGTATTCATGTTAAATGGTTTCAAATTTTGCTTTAGAGTAAACAAATGATTAATACTAAATTCGAGTTAGAATACTTGGAACCATTTAACAGTGTGTCAACAAATTAGCTCCGTCTCAATTAAAAATAAGATTACCAACAAACTAGTGACTAAAAAATTATACGTATAACCATTCAACTGTGTTCAAAAAATTAGCTCTCCCTTGTTGAAAAATGTTATCTACAAATTATGTGTTTATAAATCATAATGAGAAGAAAGGATTTGGCATTAAATAACCTACAATGGTTGATATGCCATAAAACCCAAATAACCATCTATCATTGTAGATAAACAGTAGCGGTACTGTTAAACCATTGACGAAGGAAAAGTGAGTTCATATTTTTCCCCCAAGAGAATTTGCCCAAGAGTGAATCCAACAGCGTGAATGGAATTCGAACTCACTCGCTTCGATGTCCCAATCGAGCATATCAGTCTCTGTGCTATTCAGCCCAATTGCTGAATCAGTGTATGTTCACTTTATTTCTATGTTATTACATAGAAGGCACAAGGCATTGAAGTTTTTTTTTTTGGGGGGGGGCGGTCATTCTGTTCTATATATTCTAAGAATCGGTGTATGTTCACATATCCAAATCACTTGCTGAATAGCTTCCTAAATGAGGTGTCTCTTAGTAAGTACAATCTAAAAGAAGCCGATCTCTTTTGGTCGAGGGAAAGTCTTCAACAGTCATTTTAACAGAGGAATGAAATTCTTTAACTCAGTCATTTCATTGTCAAAACACAAAGTCTCACATATACAACTCACATGATTGATAGCATGCTCTATTATGAATTACTATACAACAAGATGACTGAAGACCTCAAAAATTAAGAATATCTACAATCAGCTATAACCGTCCCATTGGCCTAATAAGTAAAGAGTTCGCCTAATGGTCCCGGAGACCGGTGTTCGAGTCATACCAAAGACTCAAAAAATGGTACTTGAAATCACCTTGGTTAACACTCTACATTATAAGGTAAACATCAAGGGTAAAGTGCAGCAATCCAAGAAGGAGTAGAACCCTCCCTTATACCTTGGTGTTGTAGCTATTGAAAAGGGAGCCTTCGGGTCACCCTCGACTAAGGTTGCCAATTTTTTACAATCATCTATAATGCACACATGGTACCTAAATAAGGATTTGGTTTTATAGCATATCAATTATCGTCGGTTATTTAATGCCAAATCCTGTTTTTACTCACATATCAAATATGAATTGTAAGCACATTTTGTAGATAGACACAGTTAAATAATCAAACAGTTCTATTTCTGACAATTCAATTTATCATACTTCAGCAAATTTAAATGCTTCCTAGTATTACGATATATCATTATTTAATTAAACATCCATCATATGTTTACGAACAGTTAAATGAGCCAATGTAATATTTTGACCTTCGCCCCGGCCCAAAAATGCTATTCCAAGGTGATACACCGGAAGGAAGTGACACATTCCAATGGCCAGTAATCGAAAGAGATCGCGTGGGCGGATTAAGGCTTATGATATGGGACAAGGTGAAGGTCTCATTGTGCCATTACAGTCATGCACCGGAAGAGATTAACCTCTGAACTGCATGATAGTTATTTCCGCTTGATGACGATTAAACATCCGATTCAAAGATCGAGTAGGCGATCGTGTGGGCGTTGAGTTATTATTTAACTCAGTTGAGTTTGGGGTGCCAAAGCAGTTGCCAGCAGACTCCCAGAGGGTTAGAGACGAGATGTGGTAGGGAAGGCCACACCCGACCGAGGGGGACATCGGAAACCCCCGATGCAGTTGCCAGTAGACTTCCAGACAGTAGAGACCAGATGTGGTAGGGAAGGCCACACCCGACCGAGGGGGCACTCGGAAAAGCCCCGATGGAGTGGACCCCAAGACCTCTGGTTGAGCATCTAAGAGAACAAGAAAGACACAACGTGATGGTCATAACAGTCGGGTCAA